>JASAND010030249.1:0-10984 GCA_030248195.1 Trissonchulus latispiculum | reverse complement strand
TGATTTCGGTTATTGCTAGCATAGGCCGGGACTCGCTTTATATTCACACAATAAATCGCGGCCCTCCGCCTACGGATGAGAAAATGATAGCAAATTTCGTGTCCTTTTTTTTGTGAACGAATTCACAAAAAAGGACAAAAAGTTCACAAAATAAAGGACAGTCCAAATTTTCTAATTACTGCTACTATATAAACAAATGAACTGTAAAAACAATCAGTAAACTTGTTTTGCTTCATTTTAACTACATTTGAGGCACAGTTTTTCAGTGTACCCTTCCGGAAGACCAAACCTCGCCAGATCATCAGGTCCCAATCATCCGACCGTAATGGCACACTTAGATCTCAAAATTCAGCCATAAGAACTCAAAAACAGTTGGTAAATATTAATTCCACGCTGTAACAAACTGCTAACGTTAACTTTAAAGACGTCTTTGATATTATAATTGGCTCTAGTAGGGTAAGGTAAGGTGTGACCAGGGTCACGTGACCATGGGTCACATGGGGTAATAGTGCCGAGTACAAGCTTTCACTACCAAAATGGTTGGAAATTATTTATAATAACGCGTAAACACGGTTAAACGTTGTTTTTCTTACGAAATGCAATTTTTAGTCCACCAGCCCCCGTTTAAGTCACCACTTAAACCCACCGGTGACCATACTACTTTTTAGATGATCTACGCGCCAGTAGCAAAGTTAAGAGCAGTAATTTGCGGTTTAAATACTTTCTAGTGCGCTAGAATCTAAACAGCTAATAAACATTAGCTAAGTGCTTCCTGGGATCTGATCTGCCGATTAAAAATTTGTCCTTTTATTTGTGAACTTGTTCACAAAAAACAGGACATTAGGCCCAAGCCAAGCCAGAGGTTGCAGGAAAAGGAAAACTGTGCGGATGGAAAGGCAAAAGGATGGGCATGTCTGATGCACAGTTTGGGATTATTGGGATCTGCCATGGTAGAGTAGCAACAAAAACACTAACTTTGGCTCAAAACGTTTTTAGTCCAATTTTGGGTACTTCCACTTAAGGTGCTGGTATCCCTTTGTGCAGTGCTTTTGTGGGTATATTTTGAAACGCTTTAACTTTCGCAATTTTGCGAGTTGGAAAGAGCTTTATACATCATTTTAAAGCTTATAATATGTTGATTCTCATAAGAGTACGAAACTAGCAAAATTGGCAAAAAATAGCAAACATTGTCTGACATACTAACATCTTACAGGCAGAATACAGACCAAAAATTTTTGAACATCGATTTCTCAAAACTGTGGAATCGGCCGAAATTTTTTCTTGTGCGGACCTCTAAAGGACATGTGGGCCGAGGGACATTTTTTGGATTTGGCTCAGCAGGTCTTAACGGTCAAGAAAATCCACTAAATGTGCGGTGATACGAAATTTCGCAACTTTGCATTGAGTTTTTTCGCAACTGGAGATGTTTTAGCCCAAACCAAGAAAAATGTCCCTCCGCAATAGTGCGAATTCTCATCCTGCCAAAAATCACGCCAATCGATTGGGTAGTTTTTGAGAAATCGATGTTCAAAACAAAATAATCGCAGTTTTGCCAAAATCGTTTTTCTGCCAAATCTCTAGCTTAGAGCAACAAACTCCGGCTAATAGGCATTGATAAAATGTGCAATGAGACTGTGTATCGATCGAGTATGAATAAACCAAAATTGTCCATATGATTTGGCAGTAATTTTGAAAAAACTGATTTTCTCGAAAACGGCCATTTTTGTACCCCAAAAATCGTTTTTTGCTTATACTGACTTAACCACTAGAGATAGCTCAAAAGTTGTAAAAGCAAAAATGTTCATTTCTGTGCCCTCTATCCAGCCATACCAACCAATCCGGTGTGTCGACTATGTACTGAGAGAATAATGGCAAAAACCAAAAATTTCTTATCTTTGCACCTAAAAATGCGGGACTGGTCCCAGAATGTTAAAGAGCACCGAAATAGTATATTTGGAAAGTTTCATCCACTTTCATAAAGAATTGAAGCCTATAGGATCAAATTTACACAAAGCGATACCAGCACCTTAAATAAGTATTCTGTAAGAACGGGTTTAGCCCAAAACTTGCTACTAACGTATGTTAAACTAGGGATATGTGGCTATTAATAGGCAACAGTTTGAATCCTTAAGTTGCAGTTTCACAGGAAAAAAACTGATGTCCCGTTTTTTGTGAATTTTTGGCTTGTCCTTTTTTTTGTGAACCTGGCTATATAAGTGCACTGTGTTGCCTTCTCATATATAGTTATGAATGTGGGCACCACCCGACCTCGAGGGGTGGGCAACGATATTGGAAGGTTGCATATATAATTTACTATATATTTGCTTGTGAAAATATAATTTACTATATATTTGCTTGTGTTTTCTTGGCGAAGGTGTGGGTGGGAGGGGAGAGCTTCCCCCACTAGTGGGTGGACCCAAACGATGGGGTAACAGAATGGTCTAAAAATGCTAAACACGTATATATATACTGCACAATTAGCCTGTTTCTGCGTATAGAGAGCTACAACTAAGCCAAATGTTGTCAAAAATCAAGCTTTACTAAAAACGATTTTAGACCGAAAATTCCGGCGCAGCAGGGAAGTTGTTGAATTTTTTACAATAAATCCATAACATTTGGCTTTTGGCACCTCAAGGTGACTGGGTGCCCCAAAAAGTGAGAGTGGGAGGGGGGGGGGGTGGGCGCCACACACGTATATTCCGGACGTAAATTTGTTTCTGGAAAAAGGCCTCAATTCTGGCAAGGGGGACAACCCCCATCAGGAAATGGGAGCATCCCATCCCCCCTTTCTTTAGGAAAAGTATTAAGTAATGCACCTCATAGGGCTGTGTGCGGCAATCATCATTCACTGTTTCAGGGACGCTTTAGACGTATTACAACTGAAGCGATACTGTTGCCGTCGCATGCTCCTTTCTCACGTTGACCTTATCGAGAAACTGTTGAATTACCAACCTTTGGAGAAATAATTTGAAACGAAAGCGCAGGTATTATCAGGTTATATCCTGTTGTGTATAGTCAAGCGGGAAAAAACCCACTTCAGATTTTTGGCCAGAACTTTTTAATGGTTTGACATATCGAAATGCTGATTATACAGGTAGCTAGGCCTAGTCGTAAGCTTTCTTATGAGCTATAGAACACCTCTGGGTGTGCCGTTAGCGAGAAAAATTGTCCCAAACTGGCGGGGAAAAAACCCAATGCGGGAAAAACCCCATATGCGGGGAAAAAACCCACCCCAAAAAATTTTTGGCAAGCTGCTAGGAGCATTTCTAACCATTCCAAATGAAAGAGCGGGTTGTTTTTAGTACAACTGCATCAAAATATATTAGTTTTTGTATTAAAATTGAGGTCATATGGTCATTTGAAAATGTTGTATCTTTAACACATATATAAACAGGCAAATATTGGAAATTTTTTAAAATGTTTATTTTCGGCAGTTTAAGCATCCTATCGTGTAGAAAACGTGTTTTTCTTGTATTTAGAGCCAAACTAGACCAATTTTAAGGCAAAAATAAGCATTTTTGGTCAAAATTGAAATTTAGGCTTGAAATGGCACAGTGTCCGATTTAGACCCCCTGGACCACCCATAACAGTACGAACCCAGGTAAAACCTATACCAATTTAATCTATAGGCTCTATTAAACAAATGTATGTATTGGTTTGACCTTTCCGGTCAATGGTTAGAAAAAAATTTAATTTTGAAAAGTGGGTTTTTTCCCGCCGTGGGTTTTTTCCCGCCAACTCCAGGTCACCCCCAGGTCGCACCGGAGGGGTCAGAGCAGTGTGACATATATCATCATGAAGCGCAACATATGCCCTACAGGTACATATAATCCGCTTTGGTCTAAGTCTTTCCAGTAGTTCAGGGTGGCCCGGCAAAGTTTGCCAAATTTCGGCACTTGGTCGGACCAAAATTTCCAAAAATTTCAAAGTCCCAAAAAATTTGTAGGGAAGCAGTGGGAGCTACCATAATACACCCTCTAGGGCTATTTTGGATGCTCTTCAAGATGGGCTATTAAAATCCTATATAGCTCATACCGGTAAGCCCACAATGGGGGTGGATTTTTTCCCGCATTGGCGAGTGGGTTTTTTTCGCGCTTGACTATATACCTTTGGTTTTTTTTCTAAGGAATTTTTCTTGAGATGGGCGGGGCCAGTCACTTCGGGAGAGGGGAGGGGCGAAAGTTTTTCCAAACATTGCGCTATTTTTTATTGAATTAGTATATACTTTATTCGCCAAAACGGTTGTCAGGGCAAAAATAAACATATTTGGGTAAAAAATCTCAGGAGAATTTTTAAAAATTTGGCCTTCTGTATTAATTTTTTCAGGGCAAAATTTGGCACGGAAAGGGGCATCTACATACTGGTAGCTAGTGATGAGAATTTAATATTTGTTATACCAGGATTTCCTTTCAGGATTCGTATTCTTTTTAGTTTTACGGATACATATCCGGATATCCATCACATCAAAACTTAATAGTTCAAGAAAATTTGTTTTAAAGTTAAAATTTGCAGTATTTTGTCAGAGTAGGTGGTTGGTTTTTCGTTTCGCTATTAGTGTTAGTTCTTTTGATTGCGTGACATATTGAAATGTGCAAGAAGTTAAGACACGTTGACTATAAGAGCGGTATATATACGTATGCGATAAAACTGGATGTTTGTTTCAGGTTCATTTCGAGTGGACGTTCTGATTTCTTTGTATTGGATCGCTTGAACTGTTTCCTTTATTCTTTCTTTTCTTATCACCGTTGAATTTTGTCTTTAGAGTCGAAGACATTTGCCTACTTCTCTCTTGAGTTGTTTAGCCTGTTCAGGTATATAAATTTTCGTATTAGTATATCGATCCTTGCAAACGAATAATTATGCAAGCGGCAGTATTGCAGTCGGTAGCCAGAACTTATCAACTCTCGTCTCCGTTTGGTTTAAGATCACCTCTTTGCCCTATCTTTGCCCGGTATCTGTTTGTGGGTCGTGGTAGCTGGCCTGCCTATCATGAACGAATGTTTCAATTGTTGTGTGCTGCACTCTTCCACAGGCGAGGTGGTGCAATGCTCCGGAGTTCCCTACGACGCTGGGTCACAACCGCCCCATCTGGCGCCCTTTTGGAAGAGCCGATTCGATTGCGTTTAGCCCTTACTCGTGTCTTTATGGTTATCAGTCCTGGTCTTTATATTGGAGGAATGGCAGCCAAAATTGGCGCAGAATGGCTGGAAGAGACGGAGCTATTTGTGCCAGATGAAGATGATGATGATGACGATGATGACTGATAAGTGATGGTATGCAGTACTTTTTGAAATCACTATTGTCTTGTCTTTTTATTAAAATGGAGTTGTCTGGAGTGGAGTGGTTAAAATGGATGGTTTGTCTACAATGCACAATAGGTGTGTGTGGAAGAAACTGTTGCAGAAGATTCATGTTGCTTGTAATTTCTGGTAAAGTGATTGTTTCTTTCATTCTCGTCTTCTTTTGTTGTGGGGACGCATTTGTTCTGCATTTGACCTCGTTCTGTACCAATTTTATTCATAAGAGCTGGGCTTATTCTACTGGGGGGGGGGGGGCGGGGGTCCCCCATAAACACCCTTCCCCCCCAAAAATCGTCCCCCCCAAAAATCGCCCCCCCCCAAAAGTGGGTGCCCCTTTTGGTACCAACTTTTGCCCTGAAAAAATCGCTCAGAATCGGCTTCGCCGGAGATTTTTAATCGATTTTTGCCTATTTAAGCACTAAATCCGCTTATTTTTGGCGATTGCTATAAAAATAGCGCGATTTTTAGCATGTTTTTAGAAAAATTTTGAAAAATTTTCGCCCCCCCCCAAAATGACTCGCCCCCCGAGGGCCCCACCAAGAAAAAATCCCTAGAATAAGCCCAGTAAGAGTATGAATGTATATATATAATTATATATACGTGTAAGTAAATTAGTAAAAAATGACAAGTCTTAGCGACTTTTTAAGAAATTTTTGAAAAATTCGCTAAAATTTGCTAATGATATACCAATTTTTGGTAAAATTCGCTGAGTGGTCCACCCTTTTTTCGGGACGAGAGGGTCTGCCCTTTTTTCCATTTCGATGCTGGTTCATATTAGACGTTTTTAATCTTGTCCTTGACATATTGAAGTGTTGACCATCATAGCTCATATCCTTTTTTACATGCGACTGCAAGGAGCATTTTTCCTACTTGTCCTTCTTCCAATTTTTGGGAGCGCTGTTCTTAGGCAGAAGTAGTCTGCAATTTATCACTTCCAGAAGATTCTCTATTCCAAACGGCTTGTCCAGCTGGCCGGCAAATAAAAGTGTGGGGGTGACTCTCTGACATAAAGCTTCCTAGCTTCGTACATCCAATGTGGATAACCCCGTTATCGGCCTTGGTTGTCTCCGTGGAGACAGCTCACCAGCTAGCGGGCGGGAAGTGAGTACTACCCACCTCCCTTGCAAATTATTATTTGCACGGGAACTGTCGTACAAATGCGTTCAACTGCAGGTTAAGGTAATACTTACGGTGCCAATTCATCTTTCTCTGCTTTTTAAACTTACTTTTGCTAGCAACTGCGACTTGATCGCTTGCTAACACCAAATATCATGCTATAAAATTAGTCACTAGCTAAAGTTGTACTTCAGTGGCAATTCGCCTACTTGTTAGTGTTGGGATTGGCCGAAAATTTCCATGGTTGGCTTGGCTTGGCTTGGCTTGGCCGGAGATTGAAGTTGGCCGGCCAATTGGCCGTTGGCCGGCCAATGGCCGTTGGCTGTTTCTTGGCCGTAAGCTATTGGCCGTTCTTTAGCTATTTGTCAACGTTGGCAAGCTGGAATTTACTATTTTTATTCGTCTACCGTGCTTAATTAGGCGTCAACCTAATTAAACTTTATTTCAATAGTACAATTTACAATTTGCAATATTTCTAAAATAGTTTTTCGAAACATTTAGCTCCAACCCGCGATAACTCTTTTAATTTTGCTGGAGGACCGCAATAAAGTGATGAGACCGAAGTGATGACCGCCAGACAAATTTAAAAACTACGTTGTTAGCACACTTAAAATTTGCATGCAATTAGCAAATTTAATTGTAAAATAACGCTAATAACGATAAAAATTGTCAACATCTAAGTGAAAATCTGTAGTACTGTATCTAATGTAACGTTTATACACCAACATGTTTACGATATTATGCAGCAAATTAAATTTTTCAACTCAGTTAACGCACAAGATCAGTAACTTTGAGCTCGGCCAGCACTCGGCCATTGGCCAGCCAACGGCCAACGGCCAGCCAGTTGGCTTGGCCGGCCAACAGCCATTGGCCGTTGGCCGGCCAACGGCCATGGGCCGTTGTCCGGCCAACGGCCAATGGCCGGCCAAGCCAACTGGCCGAGATTTTTTCGGCCAACGGCCAATGGCTTGGCCGGCCATTGGCCGAACCGGCCAATGCACAACACTACTACTTGTTGAACTTGCATGGAATCAAAAGATGCATTGTTCCGAGAAAAGGAAAGCAACAAAACTACTAAGCGACTTCTTGACAGAGATTCTATTAATGGGCGATCGCCACGATTAAACTTGCTCGACTGAAGAAAGAACACCGTCAGAAACTTAAGGTGCATTCATAGTTGCTGTCGCAAGCAGACGCGCGTCGACGCGCGTATGGATGCGTCTGCATGCGTTCATGTGTACGAATTCGTTACACCTGATTTTAAACGGTTAAAACGACATGTTACAATCAGAGGCGTCGACGCGCGTCTACGCGCGTCTCAATGCGTTTGCGACTATGAATGCACCTTTAGTAGTCATGAAGCCTACTGTACTAGAAAATACGACTTGGGAGAGCAACACCATCTAGTGTACTGGGGATAGTAGTTATCGAAGTAGTAGTTAGTGAGATAGTAGTAGTTATAGTTATGGAAGAGCCTCCCCCGGGGACTTTTAAAATAGGAACCTGTCATGGTGTGCTAGAAAGTCTTTACTTGCCAAACCAAATGGAAAAGTGCAACGCTCACAATTTCATAAGCCTTGATGCGGTCAAACCAGGGTTTTTTCAAAACGGCCACTGGGCATCTGGGGTTTCTCCAGGCAAAAATAAGTGGGGGGGGACGCCCCCCCCCCCCCACTAGTGGGGGGGAGGTCCAAGAGTGGGGGGGAATAAAATGGGCTAAAAATGCCAAAAATACAGTATAAAAAGCCTGTTTTCTACATATACTGCTATAACTAAGCTTAAAAGTGCTCAAAAATTGAGTTTTAGCACCAAAATAGACCATTTTTGACGAAAAAATTCCGGCGAAGCCGGAAAATTTTTGAAAAATTTGACCAAAAATCCTAAAAATTTGACATTTTCTGGGCACTCTAGGTTGAGTGGGGGGGGGAAGCCCAAAAAAGTGGGGAGGGGAACGAGTGGGGGGGGAAGGGGTCGAGTGGGGGGGGGGGGCGCCCCCCCCCCCCTAAAAAAACCCAGGGCATTTTAGTGGGCAAACTTAGGATTGAGTGGGCAAATTTAGAGATCGGTGGGCAAAATTACAAAATTTTGCTAAGCGATTTCTAACCTTAATTTTTACTTTACTTTAATTAATAACGTGTTTTATTCCACACCATCGAATTTCCTGTCGTTTTCTTTGGTTGTGCCTTAAACAATCTTAGTTTTTTATACAATACAGGGCTCTTATACATGTTAAAACGCTAAAACAACAGCAGGGGGTCTGGGGGGCACAGCCCCCAGGAGCTGAACGAATTTTTCAAATTTTGATATTTTTGCACATGTTTTGAGTCATAGTTTCGATATTCTGCAGTTGCATTTTTCTATAAATCATGGGGGAGCTCGGAGAGCCCCCCCCCCATGAGCTATAAAGGCACTTTGCGGATTTTGAAAAGTGCTAATTAGGCATAACTAATTAACGGGAAGGAATTAAGAGCTAATATTTACATTTTTGAAATCTCCAGGCCAAGAGCTTTCGAATGGCACCAAACTTGCCCGGAAAAAATGAACTTTGAAAAAATCGACTTTCTCTTACGGGTTTGAAAGTGGGGTTTTTTCTCTGTATTCAGCATGATTTTTGTCAATTTTGTGTTAACTCGATTTTTCGAACGGCCCATAGGAAAAATTTTTCTATACTATTTTTTGAATATCTAGGCAATGGTACTTAGCAAGTTTATGTGTTTTTTCCGAATTTCGATCTGGTTCGATTTTTATAGATGGTCAAAAATGGAAAAAATAGCGTTTTTGGACACCTTCAAGCTAAAAAATTTCTAAGTCCGAAAATTTTAAAATAGTCTAAAAACGGGCAAAAACTGCGTTTTTCGGCCTTGGGGTGGTACCCATACATAGTAAATCGGGGTCGCTGAACACGACGAGCATACTGCCGACGCCGTATCTCGCCTGGTTCATCTGGTTCAGCGGAATTCACTGGTGGTGTTATTTTGGGGATCCGACCCAAGGCTGGCCAGATCTGGTTCATCTGGTGCAATGTTGAACCAGTTCCTGGTTCAAGCTACTGGAGATAGCTGAAAGGCTGAAATTTTGCATACAAAGGTATTGGGCATGGGGAATTCACTGGTGGTGTTACTTTGGTGATCCGACCCATGGCTGGCCAGATCTGGTTCAACTGGTTCAAAATTGAACCAGTTCCTGGTTCAAGCTACTGGAGATAGTTGGAAGGCTGAAATTTTGCATACAAAGGTTATTGGGCATGGGGAATTCACTGGTGGTGTTACTTTGGTGATCCGACCCATGGCTGGCCAGATCTGGTTCAACTGGTTTGAAAATTGAACCAGTTCCTGGTTCAAGCTACTGGAGATAGTTGGAAGGCTGAAATTTTGCATACAAAGGTTATTGGGCATGGGGAATTCACTGGTGGTGTTACTTTGGTGATCCAACCCATGGCTGGCCAGATCTGGTTCAAAGTTGAACCAGGTCCTGGTTCAAGCAACTGGAGATAGTTGGAAGGCTGGAATTTTGCATACAAAGGTTATTGGACATGGGGAATTCACTGGTGGTGTTACTTTGCTGATCTGATCCATGGCTGACCAGATATGGTTCAACTGATCCAAAGTTGAACCAGTTCCTGGTTCAAGCTACTGGAGATAGCTGAAAGGCTGAAATCTTGCATGCAAAGCTTATTGGGTATGGGGAATTCACTGGTGGAATTTGTGATTGCTGCTGCCACAGTTATGACAGCGTTCCCAAAAACTAGACGGAGGACAAGTATGAAAAATGCTCCTTGTAGTCGCATGAAAAAGTTAATATGAGCTATGATGGTCAACATTTAAATGTGTCAAGGACAAGATTTAAAATATATAATATGAGCCAACATCTAAATAAGTAGAGGACAAGATGTAAACGGCTAATATGAGCCGCTACGTTTCTCTTGGGCTCATATTGACGCGACTAAAATGGCAAACATATATACAGTTTACGGTTGGCATTACATATAAGCATCAGTGTTCATAAACGATTTGATTGGCTTGGGAATATTGAATTAATGTGATGATTGCGATGATGACTTCAAATGTGATTTCTCAAGATTTCACAACATGTGTAAGTTCCACATTTTCGTTTCTTCATTAGATTAGACTTCGGTTTCGTTTTGTTGACTTATATGGTGGCCTTAAATGTGTACTTGGATGTTGCGGTGGAGAAGAAAACATTTATGTACAGCTTTGCAAAATTAATGTTTATGCGTCGTTATTCATGCAAGCCATTTCAGTGTTGGATTAAAAGAAAGCAAAAGCTAAATGAGCGTCAATATGAGCCCAAGAGAAACGTAGCGGCTCATAATAGCCGTTTACATCTTGTCCTCTACTTATTTAGATGTTGGCTCATATTAAACATTTTAAATCTTGTCCTTGACACATTTAAATGTTGACCATCATAGCTCATATTAACTTTTTCATGAGACTGCAAGGAGCATTTTTCATACTTGTATATACACAAGTAGGAAAAAATGCTCCTTGCAGTCGCATGTAAAATGCAATATGAGCTAGAGGGTCAACATTTAAATGTGTCAAGGAGTG
>JASAND010030248.1:0-10868 GCA_030248195.1 Trissonchulus latispiculum | reverse complement strand
TTCAGACTACTAATAATGCCAATATGAGTCTATTTGGCATGCACTCATATTGGTGCGTGTACAAACTTGTCTTCTGCACTTTCCAACCCCACCAGACTCATATTAGCATTTTACATGCTTGTCTTATTCTCAATTTACAACCGAAAATATTTAGCATTTTACATGTTCCATGTGGACTCATATTCCTTTCTTTGCTCTTTAGGAGCATTTTTATTTCTTGTTTTATATATATAGTACAAATTTGGTTGACCTTAGCTAAGTCTTCTCCCCCCTCCCTTATATAAGTCTAGCTTCCTTTAGTTTTCCCCATTTTGGTTCTGCCATCTATCTCTATTCATTTCATCCCCCGGTAGTGTCTGAGTTTTATGTAACAGCCGAAACATATATCTAATATATATATAGCCAGGCCGGCAGTATATATATATATACGTATATAAATTATATATTATATATATATACAAGACCAGCGGCTGGGCTATATATATGCTTGTCCTTGGGTTGTTTATTGCTTCTAACAGAAACATGGCCCTAGATATTTATCGGATAATGTATATATTATATGGGTGGCCCCCAAAGCAGATTATATATATGTGTGTACAGAAAGCATTCATTCAATATGAACACATGTGTACGTACGTATATTATATGTTAAACATATTATATACAAGTCTTGGTTAGGGTTTAAAGCCCGGTTCACACTAGGGCACAAGCACAAGCACAAGCACAGGCACAAGCACAAGCACAACCGGTTCACACTATTAAAAACTGGCACAAGCACAAGCACAAGCACAACGCAGAGTTGAATTCAGTTTAACTTTTTGCACAAGCACAACGCCTGCAACCAATGAAAATTGTTTTCACTATGCACAGAAGGCGTGGCCAGGCTGAATTTCAAATTCTATTGGCTATGCTTGTGCCCTAGTGTGAACGTTTTCATTTTGTGCTTGTGCTTGTGCTTGTGCTTGTTCTTGTGCTTGTGCCTGTGCTTGTGCTTGTGCGCTAGTGTGAACCGGCCTTAAGTGTCTAAGCCTAGCAAGCAGAAGCAACAGGCAAGGCCGGCTATTTCCTAGATCCGTCGAATTTATCGTTTCTGCCTAGCCTGGTCTTAGGCTTAGGTTTAGGTTTATATATATAATTTACGTATATTTGTCTTGTTTCTATATATTTGTATATATAGATATAATATATATATATATAATTTACGGTTCATGACCTGTTTCCTAAAAAATGGAATTCAAACTCGGATTGTTCCATTCAAGTTTAAAATATTTGAAAACGTGCGAAGTCGTCCCTCTTCCCCAGTTTTTGTAGGCTTAATACTATCATAGTTTTTATAGTCTCTAATCTCTATAGTTTTTTGGAATGTCTTTTCCATTTTCTCCTGCAAAGTAAAGTTGTTTACCAATTTTCTACTTTTGTCGTTTTTTATACTCTGTGGTATTGAGGTATTATTGGCACCGTTTTTAGTTTTGAATTTTCTTCCGTAAAGTTTGGTGCGTATTATATATAATCATGTTATGATATGTGTGCGGTATATATAAATATACTTTGTGGACATACAGTGTTTATATGTGTCACTCTACTGGAACAATTTTAGCTTCATATATAGGCTCATTGAATTGCATGTTATATAGTCTAGTATATATTAAGCTTAAATGCCTGTGTAAAATGCCTTAACCATATAGCATATATATTTCTAGTGGTATAAAAATATACAGATAGGTTAGGTATGTGTCAGTGTGTGCATGCTTCCGTTGTACATATAACACATTATATATGCGTACTTAGTGATTTACTGATTTACATATATATATATATATATATATATATATATATATATATATATGCATCAGCTTTAAGTCTATATATATATCTACGTGTAGGCTAAGCTAACACGCACAGGGCTGGCCTGCCTGTCACTCAGCTAACTGCTAGGAATATATATATATACGTATATATATGTACGTGTATATATATATTATTTGTATACGTATATATAAGTACGTATATATGCTAGCTCTATGCTAGCCATGGAAAGGGGGGACTGAGATTATTGGGGGAGAGAAATTTTTGCTGGGCTTCTAGGAGAGCGCTCGCTGCTGTCTCTTGCTTTGGCTTTAACTTTAGTTTTGACGCGCTCTCACTATGTCTCTGTGTCTATATATCTCTTGCAGTCCTAAGTCTCTTTCTTTGTTGATATGCACATTTTATTCTCCAAAATGTCATGTATTTTGGGCTGGTTAGTGGTTAAATTGGGTGTAGGCGAATTAGGCTGGCTTTTGGATAGTAAATATACCTATATATCATTGTGCTCTTTGTATATACTTATATATATATACCTTTTTGTGAATTATATATATACAGCCTTTTTCTTGTTTTTTTGCGGTGTGTAGGAGGGTGACCTTTTTGGAGTATTTTTTGGAATGTTTCGCGCAGATTTTATCGGTCATGTATTTACAAGGAGTTATATACCAGCACTATCATAGGGGTCGCGGCAGCGACCTCTATAATATGTGTGAAAAGTGGCTGGAGACAGTGTAAAATAAGCTGCGCAAAATCCTGCGCAGATTTCATGTAGAAATTCAGAAACTGTAGAGCTTTTAGAGCGAGTTTAGTATATATATCTGTTAGGGATCGGCCGGAGCAAGGATTTTCGCTCCGGCCGGAGCCGGAGCCGGAGGTAGGTTGACTCCGGCTGGAGCCGGAGCCGGAGCCGGATTTTTTCATTGTCTATCTTTTGGCTGAAAGTCTTCAACGACCAATATTTTTAGGCCATTACAAAAAATGGTTAGCAAAATATTGTTAATATTTAAGGGTTAAGTGCTGTTGTATATATGCGTTGTTAAGATGGCTTTGTTTATTTGCTATATATATATAAGAAATCCCTGTATATAATCACTTTTAATCAGGGTTTTTTGGTCTCCGAACTTTGGCCAAGTGGCCTCAACGACTCAAAGTTTTTAGGCCATCACCCAAAAAATTTAGGCCTTCCAAATTTTGTAAATTTTTAGATTGCGCGTTATTGCACGCATTGTTAAAATTACAGTTATCAAGTATTCATGCGTTATATATTCAAAAATCGCTGTTTAACAACAAAAATCGACATCGTCACTGTTAAACACTGTTTCTAATGTTTAACACGCTAGAAAAACGACGTTTTTAGCTTCAAGTGGCAGAACAGAACCTTGTTAGAATAGAATGAATAGGGCACGACTGTATTAATGAATTAATGAATTTTTAATGAAAACTAAAACAGGTAGGAGCATACTAGTGTAGAGAACCAAGGAAAGAAGAAAATAACCTAATAGAAATAAAGTTAAATTACTGAGAAATAACATTTCTTTGATGAAATCCTTGTAATAGTAAATGGAATTGTAATATTTGAATGTGTATTTATATATAAGTGCAAATAGACGATGTAACTAGCTGGCGGCTGGCACAGCCAAGAAATACAAGTAAAATTGCATAGTTCGCGCCGACAGAGCGAAAATATTTTGAAAATTACTATTTTTACTTAAAAATCAACAAAATTTTACTGGATTTTCGTCGAAAAATTTGGGCCAAATGGCCTCAACGGTCAAAAATTCTTTAGGCCATCGACTCCTAAAGTTAGACCATGGCCTAAGCTATGGCCTAAAAAACCTTGCTTTTAATACATGGAAGACCTTACTCTTCTAATGGACAGTAAAAATGACTAAAACACTCCATATATCTACTGTAATGCAGTTAGCAAGGACAAATGAATGAATTCACGATATTCTTATAATAGGCTACGTATAAATAAATAATTATATATATATAACTTGATAAAGTATAAATAAACGCTGGGTGTCTAACTTAACTTTCGCAGTCAGAAATAAAATCAACATTAC
Organism: Trissonchulus latispiculum; assembly: GCA_030248195.1. NCBI lineage: Eukaryota > Metazoa > Nematoda > Enoplea > Enoplida > Ironidae > Trissonchulus > Trissonchulus latispiculum. The sequence goes on along the minus strand of JASAND010030248.1, from coordinate 6,996 downwards.
AAAAACCCGCGCCAATTGTGTCTTTAACACATAAACACACGATTTCCGCACCTCGTCAGTTAATTTTCGTTACACTGATTTACAATTTTCGCTGAAATTTGATGTTTTCAAAAATTTCTGGTCTCGGTCCGAGACCGAGACTTTTGGGTGAGCGAGACCGAGACTGGCCAAGTCTCGGCTTTTGGGCGAGACCGAGACCGAGACTCCCAACCCTGCTGATCCGAGGGTCACCATCACTCCGCAAGTAAAAATGAGCCAGCTATGTCTAAGTCTTTGTCAGGAGTTTAAAATTTAAATTCGTATTTGCTTCCTGCTTAAATACCTCCCCCCAAAAATCGTCCCCCCCCCAAAAAAAGTGGGTGCCCCTTTTGGTACCAAATTGTGCCCTGAAAAAATCGCTCAGAAGGCCAAAGTTTCAAAAATTTTGCGGCTTCGCCGGAGATTTTTACTCATTTTTTGCATTTTTTAACACTAAATCTGCTTCTTTTTGCAATAAAAATCAACTTTTACAGTGCATGCCAGAAAAATAGCGCTATTTTCAGCATATTTTTAGAAAAATTTTCGCTTCCTTGCCCCTCGGACTTTTGGGGGGGCCTCCAAGAAGCTCCCCCCAAGAAAAAATGCCCAGGGAAAAAGCCAGTATTATATATAGATGCACCTGGCCAGGGCCGGGAAAAGTAAAAGGGAGAAATTAGTTCTGCATTAGTCTTCTCTACCACTGCGTACGTATGCATTGGTGTCTGCACTAGCAACATGTTTATGCGTGTGTCATTGGTTTAATTGTATATATATTTCTTTCTGTGCTTAAATTTAATTTAGCCCAGAATTAGTTCGTCTGTATGCATATTTGGACAGCCCTTTTGTATTATGTAAGAATTGAATGTTTGGAATGGAATGAGTAAACCTGGTACTCCAGGCCTGACGGCTGTCTGATGTGCTTATGTCTGTATCTAATCAGACTTAGTCATTCTGTATGTTCTTATTATATACGTCTATATATATATATATATACGTAAGCTTATATAATGCTTCTGTTCGAAATGACTAGTTAGTTACGTGTGTGACGTATATATATATATATATATATATACGTATGACGCAATTCATTATCCTAGATTTAGCTTCTTTATGTTTATACTTATTTATGTTGAGATATATACTTGTGTATATATATATATATATATGTATACATATATATACATATATATGTATACATTGCATGTATATATATACATGTATCGATAGATGCTGCGGCTTAGTCCTTGGTTGTATTTTATCGAAATAAATAAATTAGGTATATATATACATTGCATGTGTATTTGAAACTGATTTGCGATTTATATCTAAGTTCCCGTCTGTGTAAGATGTATATATATATATAATTCTGAATTGTTACAACAACCTTGAATTATACGTTTAAATATATATTGAATTATGTGGTTGTTGTAATATGCACTCACTTAGGATTTTATGAAATTATTTGGTCAGTTGAATGACAAATATGCATATATATATATATATATATATGTATACACTTTGAGTGAACAATATATTAAGCAGCACGTGGGCATACGAATTTTTGGGCGACGAAGGGTGGAATTAAAAATCAAAAGTTTGAAAAATGGGATTTTTATCATTGGGGGCTGAAGTCCAAATGCTTAGGAAAATACATTTCGGTCGGGGGGAATCCGTCTTTCTGGCAAAATGATCGATAGAATATACTCCAAGACTGGCTTTTTTCTAGGCAAAAATTTCTGGGGGGGGAATTTTTCAAAAATGCTTAAAAATAGCTTTTTTGCTGCTGACCTAAAAATTGACTATTTTTAACCTAAATTTAAGCTTAAATTAGCTAAAAATGCAAAAAATGTCTAAAAATCCTGCAAAGCCAGAAATTTTTTTCAAAATTTATATATAGTCAGAGGGGGGAAAAACAACGATTTTCGAAATAAGGTTATTACTCGCTACAGACTGTAGCTAGCAAGACGCTTTATATACCAGCATGTAGGGCTTGGCCTGTACTTTCTATACCACCAGTAAAATCAGCATTCGGTTGTACTTCTAGTAGGCTAGCCTCAATATAGACCATCTTTTTTTCCCCCACAAGTGGGGGAAAAAAAGATGGGGGTGGGGAAAAAAAAGATGGCACCAAATTTCGTTCCTTCACCACCATAGCAGCAGATAAATGGCATTTAAAGGCATAAAACGCAATATCTACTTCTAACAACTCGTTGCCGGCAGCCAGGCTTAGTATTATCCATCGTAAATGCCAAACTTAGTAATGAGCTAACATTGCTAGGAAATTAAGATTTTTGGTCTACAAAATCTTATTTTTTCCGGTAATTTATAATTTAATCGCCTTTTGTGTTAACTTGCAGTGATAAAATACACCATTTTGCAATATTAACCCGCAAGAAATTGAGTGTTTTATTTATGATGGGTGGCAAAATCGCACAAAAGTGTTCAGGGGTCATCCATTTCGGGTGGAGTCTTTTGCATATCCACACTTGTGAAACTCTCTGGAATGTCCACAGTTCATAATATCACAAAAATATTGTTTATGGACCCTAATTTTCTTGTTATCTGCATGATTTACCCCCCTGGGAATATTTGCCAGCATTCCTCCACAGGGGCAGGTCATATGGCTCTTTTCGGCAGCGGAAGGTCAATTGGGGGGTATAACAGTTCAAATGAGTAAACAATTAGTCGTTATTTTTGCTTAAATCAAAAAAACGAAACTGCCGGCAAAAAAGCACACCGTTGTTTTTTCCCCCCTCTGGTGCAAAAAGTGTGGGGGAAAAAAGATGGTCACTATTTCTCAACCGTGTGACCTAGCGAAAATCCGACTAGCCCACGTTATAGAGCACATCCACAAACCCCTTCATGCACAAAATGACTCCTGTAACTATTACCAGTAAGTTGGCATAATCTTAGAAAATTTGAAAAATCCTTAGGTTTTTGGACAATTTTTGGGTGTCAACTTCGGACCCATGCCACACGAAGGCTCAATCGACAGGAACGGTTATTTGTATTATGATCTTAAAGTACAAGACTTGAACTTTCATTTGCACTAGATTTTGTATCTCTATCTTATACCAGTCGAGCAGGGTGAGCCGTTGTTTTTTTCCCCCACTTTGCCGGTGATGCTTTTTCCCCCCTCTGACTATACCCTCGAAACTATATATATTTTTCCGGGCACTTTAGAGTTCTGGGGGGGGGAAGGTCCGATCCCTGGGGGGGGGGGCGACCCAAGTCTGGGTTCAACCATGTTAGAATAGTTCTTTGGCTGATTCCTTCTGGGGTTTTTCCTTTTCTGCGACCTCCCCCATTCGCGCATTAAATGCCCTTTATATATTCCAACCACTGGCGGATCCAGGATTTCGTGACGGGGGGGGGCGGTAAAATTTTTCCAGGGGGGGGGGGGTCTGGGGGACGGGGCCCCCCAGAAGTTGAAGAAATTTTTGTTTTTGCAATAAAATCGGTCTTCGGATCTTTAATTCTTTTCATACTGAAGAACTGAACAAATTTTTTAAAATTCTTGACATTTTTAGGCAAAAATCGTAATTTTCTCCGAAAAATCGGATGCATTTTAAGCTTATTCTTCACAAATGCAATAAATATGCAGTTAAAAAGTATAAAATTCGCGCCGAAGGCGCGAAATTTTTTGGTTTTTTGCCTTTTTCCTCTTTCTCTCCTTAATTTTTCCTACCTTCGAATCGCGACGGGGGGGGGCGGCCCCCCCCGCCCCCCCCCTGGATCCGCCCCTGATTCCAACCTCTTTCCTATAACGCCACAAATTGTCAAATTTTACCGTTTTGCCCTAAATTGTATGCTAGAAAGGTTTTCCAGCTTCGCCGGAGTTTTGGCGGTTTTACAGAAAAACAACTATATATAGCAAGCTTAACAAAAAAAATCACCCGAAATTTTAACAAAAAAAATCACCCCACCCTGACTCACAGGAAAGTCGCAGAGACCCAAATTTTTGCATGGTGATAGCCACACATCTCGACATTATAGCCTGTAAGTTTGAGCTCCTAGGCCCTCTCCATGCGTTCAGGGCAGACCTTTAAGTGAGGGTACCCAAAAGTGACCTCAAAAACGTTCATGACCGAAGTTCGAATTTCGGCTGCTATTTACTAAGGGAAAACCCTAGGCAACCCATATTGTGCATGTGACATGTCCTGACTGTGGGCTATCGATACATATATAGAAGTTCCCAGTCGGACCTCTGAGCCGTCCTGGGGTGGGTGATTTTTTTGTTTGTTAAAATTTTAACAAATAAAAAATCATTTTTATATTTTGTTACTAAAGTCAGAACAGCAGCTAGAGCAAAACTAACGTCAAATTCGAGCTCAGCGACCTCGAAAACCCTTATATACGTTGTTTTTGAGGTTGCCTGACACTTTTGGGAGGCCAACCTGGTAACCAGCCGGGGCTGGACCGTCCGACGGTAAACGTGATCCCAGAAGTCAGTATTAGCCCATAGTTACCTAAAAACTAATGCCAGATTTGAATTCAGCGCCCTGGAAAACCCTCTAGGACATGTTTATAGCCACTTCGGACTGTCCAGTTGGTACCTGGAGGGTCAGGAAGGGTCCAGCAGGGGTCACGTGACCGTGGGTCATACCCCACCAACATACGAAGGTCTGATTTTCTCTGCCAAAATGCCTGGAAATAGGTTATAATCACTCACAAACACGAAAAAACAACATTTTAGCCTTTAAAACGGCACTTTAGAGCCACCAGACTTCATACTGGACCCTGTCGGGGGCCATCAGTGACCACTAAGACTTCGGCGGGGTCAGTTGCCCTAATTGGAACACTAGGTTGGTGGTTTGGGGTTCTAAATACGTTATTTAGTGCGCTGTATCCAAAACTAATGAGAAAAAGTTGCTAGCTGCTCTCTGGGATCCGATCCGCCACTGATTTTTTTTTGTTAACGGGTGATTTTTTTTTGTTAAACCTTTAACAAAAAAAATCACACATTTTCATCTACTGCTACTTACTGGTAGGTCGTAGAGCAACGAAACTGGGGTGGTTTTAAAGCTTAGCCCAAGACCTATCCGTGGGTCCTCAAAGTAATCGATTTGGTTTAGTTTTGCGAAAGTTCCAGCCAAAAAACCGAATTTTGATTTTTTTTTGTTAAGCTTGCTATAATTAGAATTTTTTAAAAAATGTGCCCCCATTTTGGGTGATGGATTATATATGTGCTTGGGAGGGGGGGAGGGTTGGGTTTTTACCCCCCCCCCCTCTCTCCAGACCTGGACATCATCTACCCCCAGCATGCAAATATTTCCTGTTTTTTGGGCAAGAAAACCAGAAAAATCTGGTTTTCCGACAGTTCACCCCCCCACCAAAAAGTAAAGTAAAATAAAGTGGTTTTCACCCAGTGTCCCTTCTGCGCAGCCAGGTTCTGTTTATTAGAATCTGTCCGTGTGATTATTGCTGTCATATATATGTCGTAGTAATTTCTGTATTCAGTAAATACTGTATTTACTGGACGATTTCAGTAAATACGGTATTTACTAGTAAGAATGGTATTTTCTTTAAACTCCCTATCTTTACACGTAAATACCATTTTTACTGAAACTCGTCCAGTAAATACTATATACTTATAGATTTTTACCGTCTGCTACCAACATTCATTTTGCGTTTTTCATTGGTGGTCAAATTGCCTGACGGAATTTGTGCTTGGCTTCTTTGGCTTCGCACTCTTCGATGTTCCTTTGATACGTGACCTCCCCTGCCCGGGCCTGAGAGCTAATCTGTATGGTCAATTTATTCCAGAGCCTAAGCTAAGCTTATCCTAGTTTTATCCTCCCATTACCCGGCTTAAGCTTTTATTCCTCTGTCACTGCTTTATACGTAATATATTCAGCGAATTTTTGTGCTTAACGGATTTCTGTCGAAAGAAGAAGAAACTTCTATTTTATTGGAATTGTTTTGTATTTGCTTTTTACTGGCATTTAAAGCCTGAAGGAATCGACAGTTTTTCTCTTTCACTGTGATTCCTTTTATTTTTTATTTGCTGTCTGCGGTTTTCTTCTGATTCTGATTCGGATTGGCTGCTGATTAATTTGCATAATTAATTATTACTTAATTAACAGCCCCTAATTCTGTACCGACGCCATGACAACGGATATTGCAATTCGGCCCGAGTATATTGAGGATCATACTTTTGATGACTACGATGAGAATTCCTCTGCGCGTCTCTTTGAACGATCCAGAATTAAGGTTTTGGCTGGTGAGTTGTGTTCAGTTTTTGTTATATATATATACAAGTAACAAAAATGCTCCGCACAAAAGGAGATAATATGTGTGTTGGGCCTATGTCTATCCATTATAATCGCCTAAGTCCCCACCCCACCCCACCACAGCACTCTACAGCCACTTTGAGCATGCAGTTCTATGACAAAAGTTGCTCAGCTCGCTTAGGGCTTTCATTTGGTACCAAATTTGACCACTTTTGAAAACTTTCATTTTTGACCGAAAATCACCTAAGTTCCCACCCCACCCCACCACAGCACTCTACAGCCACTTTGAGCATGCGGTTCTATGACAAAAGTTGCTCAGCTCGCTTAGGGCTTTCATTTGGTATATACCAAATTTGACCACTTTTGAAAACTTTCAATTTTGACCGAAAATCGCCTAAGTCCCCACCCCACCCCACCACAGCACTCTACAGCCACTTTGAGCATGCAGTTCTATGACAAAAGGTGCTCAGCTCGCTTAGGGCTTTCATTTGGTACGAAATTTGACCACTTTTGAAAACTTTCATTTTTGACCGAAAATCGCCTTAGTCCCCACCCCACCCCACCACAGCACTCTACAGCCACTTTGAGCATGCGGTTCTATGACAAAAGTTGCTCAGCTCGCTTAGGGCTTTCATTTGGTATATACCAAATTTGACCACTTTTGAAAACTTTCAATTTTGACCGAAAATCGCCTAAGTCCCCACCCCACCCCACCACAGCACTCTACAGCCACTTTGAGCATGCA
>JASAND010030247.1:0-26321 GCA_030248195.1 Trissonchulus latispiculum | reverse complement strand
TGGTAGCAGTGAAGCCTACCTTGCATAAAGATGGTCTAAAACAAGCCGTGTACATACTGTACGTTCAAACGTTCAACTTGTTATTTATACTTGTGGCGATAATTTTTAGACCTAACAGTTCCTGCAGAGCACTGGTTTGCTGGCGACCTCCAGTTGAAATTCTAGCTAGCACAGTACCGACATCACCGTCTTTATTCGGCAACAGTTGCTGTACTACTGAGGATGAAGATTTGGAGCCGACTGGGCCAAAGACTAGCCACCAACCGCAAACATCACCCAAGACTAGATCTAATCACTTCCGTCTCACGATTGAAGACTACGTGGACGATGGGGCAGGAACTGTTTCCTGTTCCAGTGCTGTTCCTAACATTGACCTTCCGGGCAGTCCTGACGTTGTACATGACTGTATCAAGTCACTGCATGCTACTGACAGGAGGTCTCCGTTTGGAGGAGATGATACTAATATGATTGACTCGGATGATTTCCTGCCTGCCAGTCAACTGTCCTCGTTGAAAATTGAAGAACTGTCCAGTACTTTAAATGGGTAATTAAAGAGACATTTCATCCTTGTAAGTGCATTAATTTAAGCTAGAATTCAGCTACTTTATTGACTATTTTCAGTTCTCTTTAAGAAATGAAAAGGAGAAAATGGAGATGGGTTTCCTATTTCTATACTATTTACAGCGACAGTCTGCAGTGACTCCCTTGTCGCTGGCAAAACTAAAAGCTCCTATTGGATGAACATTTTTCTAGTGCATTGGTTTGTGTACGTACGTCAAGTGTGCTAAAAAGCAAACAGAATGCCGTCGGCTAGGTAGCCATTTTCAAACATTATTGCAAACCGAAAGCGTTTGTGACGCAACAATTTGCCTTTGAAGTGTACTGCAATTTAATCTAATTTGAAGAGTTCTTGTTGTAGTGGACTTCCGGATTTGGTTGTTCGTGAAGATGGCTCGGATATTGACAAAATGGAATTGTAGAAATGTACTTGGGCTCGACTCTTTTTCTATGCACAGAGAGTTCATCCTGGGACACTCATCCTTATATTTAAAACTGCAATGAATGTGATTTTTCTTTGTATATTGGTGTCTTCTACCTTGTATCCAAAATTAATTTAAGAGTGACATTTGTCACACTCTTAGTTTAGGCTTGGGACATGATTCAGAATATAACATCCGCCTCCCCACCCGCATTTGAGTACGTTGTGACCTTCCACAGCTCAGCACACAATTGTGTACCTATTTTCACTTGCTCTATCTGTACGTGTTGAAGCTAAAAACGTAAAAGGAGCTTCAAAACGCGGTAGAGGATAAGTGTACACAATTGTTCTGGGTCCGCAGAGGGTCACTAGGACTCAATTGTGGGGGATCAGTCGTTAAATTGCAGAGAATGTTCCCAAGTGAAGAGCTAAGCTAATAAGAGAGTGACGCTTGTCGGACTGTTACGTATATTGTTTCTTGTATATTGTGCTTGGAAAAACAGAAACGTCCGAAGCCTTCGTGTACGTATCTCTATTTGTCCCCTTATGCACTTTAGCTGCTGATTTGCGCTTTTTTGACGGTTCAAAACGTCGATTCTGTATTTATTATTGCATAGGGCGGGAGCTCCTACTTGCCAGCTTATTCCATTTTTTATATTTTGTGAAGCGTGAGCCAGAAGATTTTGAAAGGCGTGTGAAAAGTATCAATTTAATTAAAAGTAGCAAAAGTAACCGTAAACGCTACAGTATTTCTTTAATAATAATAATTTCTTTAATACTTGTTGACTGTTTAGCTCTGTTGCCTGCCTTGTTTCTTGTTTACTAGCCTGCTTTCTATTATACATATATGTACTGCGTACTATTGTAAATGTTGTTTTTTTCTGCAAGAAACTGACAAGAATTGGTGGTCTTTTGCTGGCATAGAATTGTCTCTCTGATCCATTTGGTTAGAGTATTTATTTTATGGCCTTGTATAAGCCAAATTTAACTCTGTTCAACAGTGTGTATGCAGTGTGAGTTTGACAGTAAAATCGTAAGCGCTGTTTTGATCGGACTAGTATTTCATTTCATAGGCAGTGTTATAGAACGTTAGAGAAACTTCTCGCATTGGTACATCTGTTAAGTATTTGGGAACTGAATCTCCCTTCTTTAAATTTCTGGAAAAATGTTCAGTTTACTTAATCCACGAAAGAGGAAATAGAGTTGTGCTGACTCTGAGGACGCTGAGGAAGCTATCTCCTGCAATTTCTGCGCGAAAAAGAGTCTGTATGTATAGTGTATATATACACATAAATATATATTTGTGTGTATACATATTATATATATACGTATATGTAATATATAACGTATGCATAACTTATACTCTTTTTAAAACGTAGCTTATCATAGGGGTCGCGGTAGCGACTCCTAGAGTGAAAATGGTCGAATGACAGTGTAAAACAAGGCTGCGCAGGTTATATGTGCAAAAAATTGTAAGCGTCGAGTTTAGTACTTGTGCGAAGTTCCATCCCCGTACCAGTTTCCGTTAAAAAGGTTGCGCCAAAAATCGTAAAAGTGATTTTTTTCCGGTTTCTCGCTTTTGATGTCTCATAAGCCGGGTTTTTCCGATAAGAAATTGACCGGCCCGGGCCTAAGTTATCGGCCGGCCCAGGCCCGGAAGCCCGGTAGCGGGTCTGGCTTTCTGCCATTTTCCGGGCTCGGGCATAAGCCTTCCCGGCCCAGGGCCGGAAGCCCGCTACACGCCCCGGCACTAGCGTAGCCAGAAAAAAATTTCGGAGTGGGGCAAGCCAAGAATGCTCTGAAATTTCTACCGCAACTGAACCGTTGGTGGAAAATTTCAAGCAAAATCTTGTGTTTTTAGTTATTTTCGCTCAAAAGTAGCGCCGCAGGCCAAAATTTCTAGAAAAATTTGTTCACGCTGCTGCTACTCATTAAAAATGTTTGTTCTGTCTCCGATTTGGGGGGGGGGGCATGCCCCCCACGCCCCCCCCCCCCCCTGGCTACGCGCCTGCGCCCCGGGTACAACCCTACTCATAAGGGGGTTTTGTAGCTTGAATAACTACATATAGAAAACTTTTGTGCCAACGTTTTCCAAAACGCTGGAATGAATGAATGAATGTATCTATGAAATATTCAAATGTATGCTTCAAAGGCGCCTTAAGAGATACCAGCGAAAATTGATTTTCGAGATCCAAAACTGACCATTTTTGGAGAAATCGAGTATATTTCAGTTTCAACAGCACTGGTCCGTCAGTGAAGTATTATCCATATTTGTAGTCCTAAAGGACATTTTATGCCTAACGGAGAGCTTCTCTGCGGCATCTGTTCCTACGCACAGCAAAGAAAATGCGAATTTTTGAAAGTCGCAATTAGATTGTTTAGTGCACGGATTAGATTTTTTACATATTTTTAACATTTTTTGACACTACTTTTCGGAATTTTTCTGCACTTTTTTTACAAATTTTTACACTGTTTTTACACTTTTCACAGCTACATATACATACCGTTGATTGTGAAAAATAGTGTTTCAAGTGTATATAGTATACATTGCAGACGGGTTTTGTTTCAGTACGTGAAATTCACATTAAAAGTATTTTGTTTCAACAAGTAAAAAATGACATTAAAAGCAAAGACGGTGGTTGGCAAACTTAAACCGTAAGGAATCGAAGAATACTGTCAAGAACAAAGTTCTAGGTCTTGGTAAGAGGATTTGAATGACTTTAAGTTCATCGGTGTAGGGTGGCCGTAGTGCAAGTTACGGAAGGTTAACTCTAATTTCTCCAAAACTCATACTTTCACGCCGTGACTTTTCCAAAATGTTTTCTAGGCTAAAAGATGTAATTGTAGCAGATTTGAATGAATTTCAACGACAATTGCGCCTTTAAAGCACAAAAAGCCATTAGTCATTTTGCCTCCCTTCCTGCACAGGTTCAGATTTGGATGTTTAGATGAAATTTTGTGGAAAATTGGTCAGCTCACGTTGATCTTAATGTTTTTTGGTTTTTGGGGACACAACTGTATGCATGTTTTAATTTCACAATTTCTATAGATGGTCATTGCTTCATTTCGCCACCGTTCAGAGATGTAATTGGGTGCAGAACTTGCCGTGCTGCCTTAATCATAATCCGCTGTTCGAACGAAATTTTCTAATTTTACATCGATTAGATAGAAAGTGTTGGTGACCGGCCGAAATTTTGGTCGACCGGTGTCACAGGGAGAATTTTCCCCCGTGAATTCTTTCCCCCCGGAAAAATTTCCCTAGGGAAATTTTCCCCCCGGAAGAATTTCACTAGAGATTTCTTTCCCTCCGGAAAAATTTCCCTAAAAGTAAAATTTTGTGCTTAATGTATTGTATTTATAGTAATAGTCGTTAACCTTTATAGATATTTTCAGGTTGCATATCCAATTATTTTAATATTTTATTCATCGCTATTCGTTCCCAACCTTCAACAGTCTACGTAAACTAAAAATAATATTAAAATTAATCTGCATAAGAGAAACAAAGTATTTATTAAACGGCTTAATGGTTAATCAGGTTAATTAAAAGAACTGGATTAAGTTTGTATTTAATTTTAAATCCATTTTAGTACATCTTTAATTTGAATTAAAGTGTTAACTGTTAATAAAATGCGATTTTATTAATGTCACTTCGGATTAAATTAAATTCATCGGCTCTACTTTAATCCACCAACTTTAGTAGTCATTTTAAAATTAATTTTAATCTTTTTATTCCGCATACTAAGTAGACTAAGAAAAACCCATCTTAGCCCCTCCATCAAAAGTTAGTTAGGATTAGGTAGCTTCCGATATCGTAGTATGTTATAGGAATAAGTTAAGTTTCGTACCAACTTTTTATTTTCCTTTTCCGGAATTTATGTCTGGAATGAAATTATATATATAACACAAAATAGAAGTCTGACCAAGAATTAAAGAAATACATAAATATACTCTCATGCTAATTCATGAACGATCCATTTGTAGACGTGTAAAACATCAAAATTCCTATGTTAGTAGTAGTGCATGCGACCTCTACCAAACTCAATTCGCACACCCGCGGCTCATCAGTGGAGGAGTGTGGAATTCAGTTTTTTAAATGCTTTTGCAAGTTCCCCCAGAAATATGCTAAAATTAGTTTCGCCGCCGGTCGCCTCAAATTAGTGAAAATTAGTTGACATATATATAAACATGATACAAGAATTGTGACAACATACAACGTAAACAAAACGTCTATTTAGAAATATGTATCCAAGAATTTAATGGTGAAATGTCTAAAAGATTATTAACATTTTTGTGTTTACACGACTTCAAAAAGTAGCATTTCAAACTACGAACTTTATATTTCTTCTGTATAAGCTTTTGATACAATTCTGTTGAAATTTTTAAAAAGTCGTCAGAATTACTACACAAATTTGAGAATCTAAATATTTAGATTATATTCCGGTGGTTACTTTCAGTCTCTTTTCTAGTCTTATTCTAATTTTTACGTTCGCCTCACTCCAGTGTTGTGATCCAGTTAGGAGTAGTGCGACCTTTCTTTTTCTTGAAAGCAACTTAAATTTAAAATTTAAAATACGAGGTGACGGTGACACTGGGTAACCGCTCATGCCGCTTGCCCGAGGGAATTGTGAAGGCTGTGGTAGCGCGCATCCCCGGCAGGACAGCCACCCCTTGGGTTATCTAGGATAAACGCTGAGCTGAGAGACAAGTGCCTGAGGCACTCGTTGGGAAGATATGATTTCTAGTAGTGATGTGGATCGGATCGGATTGGCAGCTAAAAATTTAAACGATCCTATCCAGCAAAATTATTTGTCGATTCGATTCGATCCGGGTCCTGGATCGGTCGATCCGATCCGATCCGGCGATCCGAAATGATTTCTTCAAAAAGCTGAGTGGAACTAGATTTAAAGTCGGTTTTGCATTGTCAAACACATCTTACACACCAGTTTCACTAAAATTGCTTCATTTTATCTTTCCAAAATACTAAAGCGTAATTGTACAAAATTATATAGATAGATTAAGCAAAAGAAGTAAAACTACTCAAAATAGTGAGGCAGATGATGATCGCGGCCTGCCTACTAACATAATGCAAATTTAACATTACCAGTTAATACTATAATTATGCGAATTAATTTCAATTTGGATCGCGGATCGGATCGATCGATCCACATCACTAATTTCTAGCTAGATGCCAGACATGCTAGAATTTTTAAATTCTAGCCTTGGCATCATGATCCTCAACTTCTAGCGTAGTAAGAAATCACTGCACCGAGGTTCGTCTTAATTCAATGTAGACAACACATTTCATTAAAATTAACATACCTACAGTTCATTCCAGTTCTTTAGTGTGTTTGACCTTTTAATCTAATTTGTTTCATTACGACCAAATGTTCCATTCCAGCGATTGTAGTGCATTTCCTTCGCACGCCGAAGGTTGCCATTGGAAATGGCGATCCATAAAAAAGCGATTTCATAGTATCTATCTAAAAACGTTCCTCAGCTACGTTTGATAATAGGTATCGAACATGACCGATATCCCACGAGAAACTTTGCTTAAGTCTGCAAAAAATCTGAAAACTTGCGTTTCTCGTACAATTGGGAAAGGAACTTCTACAAAACTAAAATTATAGTTCTATTAATAAGAGGAAGCATTGAAGGACTACAAGTTACAAATTACATTAGTTAATATAGTACACCGATTCATAGTTGGAAATATAATTTACCAAAGTAGGCATGGTTCCAATTTTCATGACTCCAAAATTTAATCAAGGCGAGTTAGCTTAGCTTATTTTTAGCTTATTTTTAATTTTTTGACTTTCATCTTTCTAATATTTAACAATATAGGACTTAAGATTCAAAATTATATTGAGAATCATGTTGAAAACTCGGCAATTGGGTTCAAATGATATAAATTAATTCTTAAAGAAACAGGCTTTAACTACCAAAACCTTTGAAAATAAAATATAGGTAACTAGCTTCAGTTTCTTGAATACAAATTTATTTTAATTCTATGCTTAATTTAGGTAAATTCAATAATTTAACAGTATTAAACGGTGGAAAGGAAGAGTGAATAAATATATACCAAAATAATTGGAAATGTAACATAAAAATTTTGAGTAAAAGCTAATTAATACCATCCAGCAAAATATTTACATCAGGGAAATTTTTCCCGGGGGAAACTTCCCTAGGGAAAATCTTCCGGGAGGAAAAATTTCCCTTGTGAAATTTTTCCGGGGGGAAAGATTTCACGGGGGAAATTTTCCCTGTGACACCGGCTGTATCCGGGCAGGCTGACATTTTGAAATTGGCGGCAAATCCTTGACCTCTTCCTTTCCGCTGCTGTCGTGCTCCAAAGCTGCTTTTCGGCTGCGCTCGAGCCGCTCTATCAACACTCGGCCTGCTCGAGCTGCATTCAGGCTGCGCGGGTTCCCCGGGCCGTGAAATCGGCTTCATGCTCGGGCTGTGTACCGGCCTTTGGACCGGGCTAGCCTGGCCGAGGAGTTTGGCTCGCCCGAGCCCGGTACGAAACTTTCTTAACGGCACAAGCCTAGTCGCACGTAACTCATAGCAAAGTTGGACAGATTCGCAGCAGAGCAAAAGTTGGACAGATTCGCAGCAGAGCAGAGTTTATCCTGTATATACAAAAGAAGAGACAGATATGCAAATACAAACAACAAGCAACAGTACGAAAATCGCACGCGACTATATGCAGTGTTCTTAAGGCCAGTTCACACTAGGCAACTTTGGGGCAACTAGTTGAAGCAACTTGGTTGCTTCAACCAAGTTGCTCCAAAGTTGCCCAGTGTGAATGTAGTGGCAACTGAGAAAAAAAGTTGCCGCGATCGCGCTTGGGGCGATTTCTAGTGGCAACTAGCGCGTTGATTGGTCGATTCAAATTATAAAAATAGGCGTGCACGAATTCCTACAGTTGATAGGCTGTTGCTTCAACTAGTTGAATGAACAGGTTATGCAAGTTGCTGCAAATTTTCTTGTGGCAACTTAAGTTGCGGCAACGAACTTGCTCCAAAGTTGCCTAGTGTGAACTGGCCTTTAGTGTCAGCAAGAGTACATAATATATAAGAGTGTGACAGCAGGCAAGCTCTCTTTTATCAGCTGTAGGTACATGCTATGTTCGCTAACGGCTGACCCCCCCCCACAAACGTGTATGTGCTCTTCAAAGAAATTCGCACGCTATCTTTATGTGTTAAAGCTCGCAACAGACGCACATTGAACCAACTGAGTAGTTGTGTTTTTGAGCTTTAACACATAAGGATAGCGTGCGAATTTCTTTGAAGAGCACATACACGTTTGTGGGGGGGGGGGGTCAGCCGTTGGCGAACATAGCATGTACCTACAGCTGATAACAGAGAGCTTGCCTGCTGTCACACTCTTATGTATTATGTACTCTTGGTGTCAGTCAATGTCTAGTCAGTCAGTAAGGCTTTATCTAAGCGCTAGTACCAGCAATCGCTCGCTTTTCATTTCCCATGAAGGCTGTAACCAGATCAATAGGCAGTGGGAAAATGATGGTGCTGTTCTTTTCGGCTGAGATTGCAGTGAGGGTTTGCAGATAGCGAAGTTGCAGTGAAGCTGAGGATTCGCTCAGAACGTCCGCGGCATCCTTCAAGGCTCGACTGGCGCGTTGCTCTCCCTCAGCCGCGATTACCTGGAAATTTAACAAAACAAGCACGGTAATGAAATACTAATAATAAAATACTCATCATAAACCATATGATTAGTCTGAACACTCTAATTAATGTCTATTCGTTGGAACGTAAACTATCATAATCGGCTGGGATAAGTAAACGTTGAAGGCATACATTAACATTGGGCCAGATCCTGGGAGGGGCTTGTCCCCAGAAACGTTTGAGAGGGCTTGTTCCTTGAACTGAAATTTTCAATGGTGGCTAGTGAAATTCGTCGAAAAATTAACGTTAATTTTAGTAAGATTGGCGATTTTTTGAAATTTGCAACAAATTTTCGATTATCGGAAGAAATTTCAAAGTTTTGGCCGTTTTTTACCAAAAATTAAAAGTTTTAGCTAAAAAATTCCGATGAAGCCGGAAAATTTTTAATATTTTAGTGTAAAAACTATTTTGTTCCGGCCATTCTTGCTTAACCCTTGGCCATTTTTTCGTTACCCCCTTGTTCCCTACGGAGGTAGGGTTTGTACCTTGTAAGGGTGGGGGGCATGGACCTATGATTGAAGGCTTACAGTGCATGCGGAAATTTAGTAAACTAACCACCTAAATTAGTCAAAGTGTAGGTGTGGACATTATACACATTTATTATAGCCTTATGAGCATGTGTCGCTTAACTGAATTTGATTAATAATTGTGATTGATAAAAAACCTGCAGCACCCTTGGATGGTCTAGGAGTGAGATATACTTCGATGATTTGTTGTCACGAACTAAATTGGTCAGAAGTTTCAGTTAAAAAGTAAAAGGAATGTCCACTTTGTACTAACATAACTAACTGAAATGAAATGCTGTACATGTAAGCTAAATCTTGACTATATAATACCAAGAGTTCATAATTCTATAATATATTAGAAGAAGAGTAAAGCCGCTACAGGGCTCCTCTTCTTGGCATTGCGTAACGGTGCTCCGACCACAATACGCGAATGTTCCCCCGTTTGGGGGGGGGTCGACAGGTATATACCCCACCCCCCTCCGTTTGGTGGGGGGGGTAGCCGAAAGGGGTCCCCGTTTGGTGGGGGGGAGGGTTGGTTGAAAGAGGTCCCCGTTTGGGTGGGGGTCGCTCAAGCAGGCTAAGTTTTGCTCATTCTGATTGGCTGTTGGCGACCCCCCCCAAACGGGGACCACTTTTGTGACTCCCCCCAAACGGGGACCTCTTTCAGCGACCCCTCCCCCAAACGGGGGAACATTCGCGTATTGTGGTCGGAGCACCGTTACGCAATGCCAAGAAGAGAAGCCCTCTAGCGGCTTACTCTTCTTCTAAATAATAGTGCAATTATGCACTCTTGATAATACCTTTGCCCTTGCTTCTCTGGCAGCTTCAGCTTCGGCTGCCATGGCCCTCTGCAACTGCTGCGGCAGACGGACGTCCTTCACTTCAACGCGTTCCACCTTAACGCCCCACGGATCAGTTGCCTCGTCAAGAGTTGCCTATAAACTACTTGTGTAATTACTCTGCTATGACCATTCAGGTTCCTATTGTGAGACAGCATTCAGCCGACATAGCAATGGCTATACGTCATTCCGTAGCTATGACTGATGGGTGGGAAAGACAAGGTTAACGCCCTCATACAGCCTCTGGGCTGAGTCAGAGTTGGAAGTGGGCCGCGGGTACCCACGGATTTCATGCTTTCATTTTCATTAAGCAGGCGAACTTAATATCTCAGCATAGAAACTGCTATTTCAGCCGCCTTTGCAATTAAATGCCTTAAATTTATTATAAGCATGTGTTCCTTTAGTGGCGTTTGTTTAGTGGATTGGATGGCACAAAGGCACATGAGGTCCTCTCGAAGCTTTTCAAAAAAAATTGTTCGAAACTGGAAATGTTTGCTCAAGAAAATTTTCAAACTGATATTATTCTAGAAAAATCCTGACAAAACTGCCATAATCCGTAGAACCTTTCGTCGGACAACTTTGTCTTCGCTTTCTTTGTTTTATTCAGACGTACTAGCTCCTGCGCAGTTATTCGAGTGAAATTGAAATCCGAAAACATCTGAAAAGCTCAACAGCCTCCCCTTTTCTTATTCAATTTTTAGAGCTTTTACATATATACATTCACTGGTGGACAGAAAAAACCGGCGAATTAACCCACAAGGGGTATCAAAATTGCTCCGAAAAGCGGTAAGAAATTCGGCTCCAGCCTCCTAGTGGTAGAAAATGGCCAAAAAAATAAGTTTTCAGACTGAAATTTCTGAAAATTTTCCGGCTTCGCCAGATTATTTACCAAATATGGCTTAATTTTGCTAAAAACAATCCAAACAATGTTGTTTTTATTAAAAATAGCCGTTTTAGTTAAAATTAGCATAGTTTAAGGTACATTTGGCTTGAGTCTGGCAAAAAGTGCTTTTTTTAATTTCTATAAAATGCATTTCAATTTAATAAGACTAATCCTTAGCTTTGTAAATTGGGTCTTTTTTCGAAACTACATGAGGCCAAGATTAATTTCTCGTAGAGATGCTCAGGGCCGGATCTGAGGCAGGGCACAGGCCGAAAAATTGCAGTCTAAATAGGAGAATTTTCTTAAAAATTCAGATTTTACTATGGTTTAAGTATCGACAAAATTACTACTGTTATTTTCAATAAAAGGAGATGAGAAAAAAACGAACGATCTGTACCCTATGTTGTGCCTATCGGGCGAGTGTATGCAGGACAACCGGATTCTCTGCGAACAAGCTGATTTAGAATTTAGCTTAATTTAGACTTCTAAAATTCCAAAATTTTGGCTAAAAATTGTCAAAAATTACAAAGTTTTGTCCCGGTCGGCACCACCGAGCCTGACATCCTACCCCAAGCCCAGGTGCATTCCTAATTAAATTAGTTAGTTAGTTAAAGTTAATTAGTTAAAGTTAGTTTAAATTTTTAAACTTTTCGAAAAAGTTTTGATGTTTTTTCCACAAACTTCAGCAATTTGGGTTAATTTCCATATTTCGTCAAAACATCTCAATAGCATTATAAGTTAAAATAGAACCGCACAGTAATCCTTTAGCATTAGAAAAATTTTGCGGGTATCTTGCGGGTATCACTTGACTGCGGGCAGCGGGCCGCGGGGCGGGGCGGGGCGGGTACAAGCTTGCGGGTAGCGGGGCGGGGCGGGTCGCCAAAATGGTACCCGCTTCCAACTCTGGGCTGAGTAGCCCGGCAACAACAACATGAACAAGTTGAGTATGAAATGATTTCAATATCAAATTAAACATAGCCCAGTTGTAATTCAGCTTTAAACTTCCCGTAAACGATTAGAAATGCAAGAGATCGATTAGGTATTGTAAGCTTTAATTCTGTGTATATACATTCTATGTACAAAACTAAGTTTGAGTTGATTTACTTGCATATTTGTTGAGATTCCTTCGCGATCAGACAACATTTCGGCAAGAGTTTTCGTTCCCAGGATATTTCTCAGAGTAGTCTGTGCCAATAGTTTGGTACTGTTGAAGGCATCCTCCACATTGCAAACGGAAACAACCGGATTACTGACCCGGAAATACACGATTGCGTCAACGCTGATTGTTACAGAATCCTTGGATAGGATCTGCAAATTAAAGTTTAATTAAAGTTAAGTTAAATTATTTAAATTTCATACAAAGACATGTTTTCTGATTTTACCTCCTTTTCCGCTCGTTTCAGCTAGACAGACCAGTATACAGCCTATGTAAAACTACCATTTTCCCCTGAATAAAGTCTCCTGTAAGACATAGGCTTACTTCCTGAGGAGGCACATCAAATGAGATAGTTCTTAGGTCAACTTGTCGATATGTATCAATACAAGGAATAATGAAGAACAATCCTGCAAAGTATATAAACCGACAATAACAACAATAACCTAATTGGATTCAAGTATTCTAGTCATTATTCTTATTTCTTATATATTCTATCTTGTTTTCTGTAAACGGCCGCATCTACCTCGACATTTAAACTGAATGCGTTATAAGTGTTCAAAAGACATGCAGGCTCAGGCACACGTGTTATCGTTTCGTTACCCGAATGTGCAGTCACAATGCACAGTTTTGCAAAGTATAATATGTAGGTATATATGTACAGTAACAACAAATCGTATTCATCATGTACCTGGTCCTTTGGCTCCTCCAGAGACATTTCTTCCTAGCCGGAAGATTACAGCTCGTTCATATTCTTGGACCATCTGCAAATATACGTTTTTAATTCAAATGAATATTTTATATGTATTTGCCATGGATCTTGTTCCTCCCTGTCCAGGCGGAAAAATTCTACCGTGACATGTTGTTTTCATACATATCCAAAAGCTTCGCCAACATGTCTTAATGGTTACAATCAAAAAGCTGAACCCCAAAATTCATTTTCGTACTAATTTTTAATTTCTGAATGATTTTAACTTCAGTAGTTTCTTCGTGCTTTCATATTTAATTTAATTCGACAATAAAAATAAAAAATAGTTTGAATGTTGTATCTAGCTGTACGCTTTTGGATTCAATCAAAGGTAAAATTTCTGGAGTATATACCACATATATGATATGTACTTATGTACCTTGAAACAAACACATAACGAGAAAGGAAAAGTAAGTGCTATCGCTATGAATGATAAAAGTATCAGGAATACTTCGCAGCATGTACGGCCGGCTTCCACTTCACGAGCGTCTTCTAAACAGTAGAATAGAAACTAAGGCAAAGTATGAGAGTGGTGGCAATTGAGCTACAGCTGTTGGCGAAACAAAATACAGAGCAAGAGCAAAGTGAAATGTAGACTTCTTTAAAAAAGCTTTTATGGTTTACAGTTTGAGCTCAATTTAATTTAGTAGAATAGAAGGAACACACGCACACACACGCACGCACACACACACACACACACAAACACACATACGATTTATCGCAAAAGATTGACAAATTTGGAATAAGTCTTTCGTGTATAATAAAAACATTGCAGCAGTCATTTTTATAGAATTAGCAATAATTTGATCCAGTTTTCTTCAGTGAGCACGAAAAAGCCAATCTTTTGCGGATCATTTCAGGATAACCCACCCCAGGCCCAGATTCCGCAAAACTGGATCAAGTGAGCTGAAATCTGGTATGGGTATGTTTTCGACCAAGCTGAATTCAAATATCGCAAAATTTTTAGAGTTCGCGAAATTCGATTTTTTTTCGATTCGTAAGGGGGACCAAATGCAACCGAAAAATTTTTTGTTTTCAATTTTGCTGAAAAGTTGTATTCAGGGGTTTTCGAGGTCGCAGAACACGAATCTGAAATCCGTTTTTCGAGTCAGCTTTTCCGTAGCTCCGTATATAAGATGCGCCCAATCTGCGTCACCTTTTGTCTACGCAAAATGAGTGGTCACTTTGAAAATCTGTAACTTTTGAATGGCGAAATTTCATAACATAAAACTTTACAGAAGTCTCAAGTACCTCTTCTTCTACATTTCTGTAAAATTTGACGGTATTAGGTAAAGTCAATCGTAAGTTATAGCCATTTTTATGCTAAAAAATGCAGTTTTTCGCTGTGAGAAGTTCATTCCCTAAAGTGCGTCGGACGTGTCCTAAAGTGCGTCATTTCAAAGTTCCTATGATTTGCATTAGAAAACCAAACTTTGAGATGCAATAACACCTGTTTCCGACAATTTTATGCTACGAAAATTTTTTATATGGTAGTTGGCTTGTTCATAAACAATATATATCAAAATCAACAAAATCTGTGATCTTCGAAAAATTTGTTAAAGTGCTAGTACTGTGTTATTTCAAGCGAATTTGAGTTGCAAATTAAGCTTTGACAATTTATAAATTGTAATTTTATGATTTAAAGCCCGAAACAACGACTTTGACTAAAAAAATAAAATGCCATAAAAACAGAAAATTTGGTAAGTGATTGCTCAGAATTATTCCGAGGATTGTGTTTTTGCACTTATTTTTGTCTTTGGTTAAGTTATGGAGCCAGTATTTGCATTTATTTGAAGCAAATTTACACGTAAAAGATACGAACGCACATTTTTTTTTCGCTACGTGCCACACCCCAGTCGCTTTCGCCTGCAGGGGTAGTGCCGGATCCAATTTTATTTTTTAGAATAGGTGAGGGGAGAAAGATCCGGCACTGAATAATTGCTTTCTGCAATTATCCGAGGCGTCATCAAGGCTACTGCCGCAACAGAAGTGAACACGCTGCTAGCTGTGCATTCGTGCTCACCCATTGGCTCCACCAAGAAGGGTTTCTCCTCCAAGACGGCCAATTCCTTGCAAATCTCGGACATCACATAAGAAATCATATTGGGAGGGAGGGGTGGATTCTGGTACATCAGCACCATATTCTTTTAAGAAAAATGACACTGGAGCCGACAGCTACCAGAAAAGTTTAAATTTTTGTGGTAATAGCGTAAAGTCAGAAATTTATTAATTTTATTGAGGGATCCTTAGGATCCAAACTTTCGTGTTTGCGGCCGAATAATGCAGATGGTACATTCTCCCAATCTGATTAGCCTAATGTGTTGCGTATCACAATATTCAGTGTTATTGAAACAAACCTATATAATTAATTCTATATAATTTCAAATTATTATTCATTTGACAGAAGACCCAGGGGGACCTTTTCCACCCCCCAAGCCTAATGTCAAAGTCAATTAAAGCTTTAACCTAACTATATAATAATTATAAACATAATTATAGATTTAACATAACCGCTCTGGAATCAAGTTATGCGATAATGTTCATCATTCTAATTTATTGGCAATACCAAAGCATCTATTACTTAATCCAGTTAAATCGTAATCTTAAACTTCAAATTCAAAAAAAAATTACGTAAAGCAGAAAGTTATCTTTTATAAGCCACTACTCATTTACCTTATTTCAACACAAGATTGGCAGTTTGCGCAACCTTATTTAGACAAGTAAGTCTTACCAGGTGTTCATAAAGTATTGGACATTCGCCTATCTGAACTTAGCTGCCACTCTCGCTTGTATTCCGTCCATAGATTGTAAAATAACCATATTGATTATTGATCATGCTATAGTTGGAATGATATGTAGTTTCCCATTGTATAATTTCCAAAAAAAACCATGTGTTATCCATTCAAACTCAAAACACCACTAATAATGATAGAAGTTTGACTTTGACCCTTTTGCTAAAAGTTAAGCACCAAAGAGAAATAATCTGATTAGACATTTAATCATATTTAGAATTCACAAATTGTTCTAGACTTTCATCTCGTAAATAAAAGATACAACATCATTTCCTTTTCCTGATAGTGTGTTCACTGCCCAAAATACTTATGTATTTTTGAGAGCGTAAAACAAGGATTATTTTCAAAGCATAAAACACTAAACTAAACTAAACACGTTCACTTAATTTTAGAGGCGCACATACTTCAGAGTGGGGTAATTAGTTTACAAAATAGTTAAGATTCTAAACTTATATTGTGTCCAACCAGTTAGCATCAGCACCGGATCGGATCCATATTTTCATATCAAAGCATTTTAATATTTTCAACGCACATTTGGGATATTTTCGCAAAAAGTTAATTTAGAGCGACGCACTTTAGGCACTGATCAGTGGTTCCAGTAAAATCGCAATTTCTCAGTTCTAGTACGGCGAAATCAGGAATTGTTTATATTTTTGGAATCAGCAGATTCTAACGAACAATTTGATAGCTGACACTTTAAACGTTGTTAGGTATTAAGGTTGTTAGGTGCATAAAACTGAATTTGGGACATTGCTTAAACTTTGGCGGACAACGGGTGTTTTATTCAAAATATATTGAATTTTGTAGTATTGTGCACGGTCACAAAATTTTTAGGAAATATTTTTTACACCATTGGATAGAGCTTGAATAGACCTGCTCAGAAATGTAAAAAGTTTAGGATATCTTCCATTCTGTAGTGCACCAGATAACTTTAAACGGCTGAGTGACGCACTTTGGGGTATGACGCACATTGGGCGAATCTACTATATATATATATATATATATATATATATATATATATATATATATATATATATATATATATATATATATATATATATAAGCTAAAGCTGTAGCTTAAGACGTATGATGTATTCTGCGACCTCGAAAACCCCTGGCCTGAATACAACTTTTCAGCAAAATCGAAGACAAAAATTTTTCGGCTTCCCTTGGTCCCCCTTGCGAATCGAAAAAATTGAATTTCGCGAAATCTAAATATTTTGCGACATTTGAACTCAGCGTAATCGAAAACATACCCATACTAAATTTCAGCTCATTTGATCAAGTTTTGCGGAATCCGGGCTTTGGGAGGTTTATCCTGAAAAGATCCTCTTTTGCAACGGGTCACTAAACTGGACCTGCTAGGGAAGAGGTGTAAAAACTTCCTACTAGCCAAATCGCTGTCAATGACACAGTACAATACAACACAGTACAGTGTAACTAACCCAGTTCATCCGCCATTGCAAAGAGCGAGCCGATAAGATTCTTGAGCTAAAGTTTCCTTTAGAAGCCAAAACTAAACCTAAAGAAAATTAGTTCTGTTTTTAACGGTGCTACATAATAGACCTACCAATTTCAGGTCGACCGGCTGAACTATGCAATGGAACGAGTTCAGCACCACTGCTGCTAGTTGGCCTAAACATGAGAGCAAAATAGCTTGCAGTTGCAGCTTCGTCACATAGTTCGTTATTAGCTGGTAACCGGATTAGCCCTGGGCTTTCGTGTGTCGCTTCTGCTCGCTTGTGCTAAGTTGAAAAAAGCGACACATGAAAGCACAGCCGACTCGCCTGTTCTTTCGTGTGTCGCTAATCTTCCTACAGCTAAGTTGAAAAAAGCGACACACGAAAGCAGCGCCCAGGAGTCTGAGTTTTGGCGTATATAATGCCTGATGAAGGGCTGGCCCCCTTCCACAGATGTAGTCAACATTAGAGTTGTCGCTCCTGGCTTTGGGCTGTGAATCCGGAGATAAGCACCGGCACGCTATAACCTCCTGTAGGTTGGAGTTCTCTCCAGGGGTCACTTTACCTTACCTTACCTTAGCTTGTAAGAGATGACCCCATTATTGTAAAACTAGGATGCTGCTGAATGAAATTAAGTAAATGCTACACCAACAAATTTCGAAAACATGGTGCACTGCACTTCTCTTTTACGAGCCTGTATACGCGTAATGACTAAACACGAGTTTACAGGAGATAAACACGACTGGTACAAGCCATCTTATATATGTCTACGTGGATTGCATACAGCTAGCTGGGTGTGTATGGTACTGTGGTGGTAATCGAGGCGTAATGCTTAGTTGCTTATGCCTAGTAATGCTCCCTTGAGTTTCCCACCAAGGGTTGCAGTCTCGGGCAGGTTTAATCTCACTTGCAGTTTCGTTCTCGCTAGAGATGAGCATTGCGGCCCGTCGGCCCGGCCGGGCCGGGCCGGGCCGGCATCCATTTGTTAGCGGGCCGGGCCGGGCCGGGCCGACATAATTTTATAACTGCGGGCCGGCGCGGGCCGAAACGGGCCGGATCGACTATAGAAAATGTTCTAAAATCGCTAAGATTAGCTAAATATCCACTCATTCTGGCTATTTTACAGCACAATTTAACATTTTGTAGCATAATTTAGTGTCTGTCTGTCTGCACGAAGACCGATTACAAGTTTTCAACGGAGCTAAACTATCCTTTTCATTATTATATCATTTATATTCAATTACAGATTGATTCCTTTGTTTAACAGTGTTCTTGTTAGTCATGGAACGACAGAATTACTCGAGATGAACGTCTAAATAACTTTCGAGCAACGGTATATACTTGGTTGGCATGAAAATAAATCCTTTCTTACCGTTCTTCTTCTCCTTGCATTTAAAATTTGAGTTCTATGTTAAGGCTAATAAATATTTATAGACCAAACAAAACAAAATTACGATCTGAAACAAAGAATGAGGACAGCAATTAAATTTAATTTAGTTAATTGTGCACACAAGCGAGGAGACGGAGAGCTTTGCGATATAAAACTTAATGAAATCGAGTGTGGTTGATGTCCGGCTTAATTTAAGACCATGCTACATTTTGTTGTGGGTTTTCTACCTCATCCCCACGCCATTATTCTTACATGGAACGAGAATGGCTATTTTAGCGAACTAAAATGATGCGGAACGTGGGTGAGTTAGCCAGAGTCTTAAGGTGGTGATTCCCTTTGGTCACATAAAGTTTGCACCATTATTACTCATTAATTACTTGGAGTTAAGAAGCCATTGTTATATCAAAATGTAGCTTGACATTTTCTCTTTTTAATGCATGCCACGAAACTAATGTTACTTTTCTAAAATATTTGTAACACATTTTAGAAGAAGTATAATTTACCAGAATTTTTGCAGACTCAAGTAAATTTTTTTGCGAGACATCAGTTATATCATTCGATACCTCCATCAAATAGCTGGGGACGATTTTTTATTTATTGTGAAATCGCTCTTCGTTATAGAGAAATAAGCTGAAATTTGTGCGTAACCTGTATTTTGCCTACTTTTTCCAAATTTGTCAAGCGATTACTTTAGCTAGAAAGCAGCTATCGGGGCAACTAAAAATCGTCCCTGGGTATATTTGTGCAGAGCACATTTGTTCAGTAACAGCCCTCCAGCTTGCATGGTGAATGCTCCACCATCTGTGAAAAAAATGGTCGTGTTTTTGCAAAAACTACATTTTTTATGATAGCAGCCTACAGGATAACAGTTGGAAGGCGATCACGCGTCGGATTATTTGTCACCGTGAGACCTTCAGATCGACGCCCTTAGTTTGATTTTACGGCTTGCGTAGTTCAAGAAATGTTGGATAATTTGATTTCTGCAAAAATGACAAGTTTTCAACGCCAAAACAAGAAAATCTGCTATATCTCATGGTAAAGAAAAGCTAGAAACTTACTTTAAAAAGCAAAAATGTGAAGCTCAATGAGATCTTTCGAATGAATATAGTCATAACTGTATACCAGCTGCAAAACGTTCAGAAATTGGGAAAAACTACTCTGACCGGAAATCTCAAATTTTTGAATCGGGATTGCGCGGAGGGTGTTAGAATGCTAAAAGAACTTATTTCGGAAAGTTACATCAACTTTCATCTTGATTTACGCCGCCAGACAAAAATATGTGCCCAAAAGGAATCACCACCTTAAGTCAGACCATAATACGGCTACGGGTACCAAACAGAAACGTGAACTGAACTTTGCAAGCAGGCTCTACGTGTCTCAGCCAGCCCAGTTATTGTATATTTCTAACTTACTGTTTTAGCTTATGCAAGAGTAAAATGTCATCCAGTTATCGTCCATAAATATTTCTGTTGTATGGAAGTAAGTACCCCTGGTCATATTTTAGTATAATATATTCGGAAAAATAGCCTACAGATTAGGATAAGCTGTTTCTTCAGTTAAATAAACGGAACAACTAATTTTTGGTTGTCCTTGCTGTCAGTTAAATAATAGAGTGTTTAAATTCATGACCCTTCGAAACACCTAAATAACTAGTCGGAAAGGAACAAGAAACCAATTAACTGAAAATAGAACTTCTCAACCTTGGTTGTCGGAAATTGAAACAGAAATCCCCGTAGAATGTTATTCTTTGCAAAATTATATATATACACATAAACTCTAAAATGCAAAACGTATATAATGACCTATTTTTAAAATTCAAGGTTGCATCTGTCAAGTGTCAACACCTTCATCTTTTTTTTGCTACGGACTCATCCACCAACAAGGCACTACATGAGGCCTATACGGTGATGCTCTCCGCAGTCCTTTGAAAGTGGACAAGAAAGCGGAGAAGCGAAGACCACGGACAGAAAACGTGATCCCCAAGCCAAGTCGGTGTACGGTTATTGGCACGTGGCCGCAGTCACACCCAAGGCAAACGACGTTGACTGTCCGCAACACCGTTTGCCCCCCGCATACCTCGAGTGACTAAGATGGCTGAAACCTCGCTAGGGCTACTCGGAAAGCCTGGGGTCAAAAACAATTGGCTGCAGAAGCAAGGTTCGAAGGGTGAGAGCCGAGTCTGAAGATAGGAAAACAGCACCTTCATCTTGGGTCTTTCCCATTATCCCCCCCCATAGCTTCGTAGTAGTACTGAAGATGCACACTTTGACGGATTGAGTTGAAACTTGGTAGGGGTAGGTTTTCGGACCTGCTGATTTCAAAAATGCAAAAATTTTAAAATTTTAAAAATTTTAAAATTTTAGTTTGGTAAGGGGGGACCAAGCGGAACCGAAAAATTTTTTGTCTTCGATTTTGCGGAAAAGATGTATATAGGGGTTTTCGGGGTCGTAGAACACGAATCTGAAATCCGTTTTTCTATCCAGCTTTTCGTTAGCTCAGGCTAAGCTTACATCTTAAGCTTAGAACTTTAGCTTATATTGAGCTAACAAAAAGCTGGATCGAAAAACGGATTTCAGATTCGTGTTCTACTACCCCGAAAACCCCTATATGCATTTTTTCAGCAAAATCGAAGACAAAAAATTTTTCGGTTCCTCTTGGTCCCCCCTTACCAAACTAAAATTTTAAAATTTTTTAAAAATTTTTAAAATTTTAAAATTTTTGCATTTTTGAAATCAGCAGGTCCGAAAACCTACCCCTACCAAGTTTCAACTCAATCCGTCAAAGTGTGCATCTTCAGTACTACTACGAAGCTATGGGGGGGGATTCTTTATGTGACCCAAGTTTTTTAAATTTAGAAAAGGCCCGTAAAAATTATTCTGGTGATACAAATTTGGTATCGTTACAACATATATAATTATTGAAACCAAATATTATTTAAGTTCAATAAAATAATTAAACATGTTTCAACATACATAGATATAAACCGTAGTCAAAGTTAAATATAAAACGTTAGTCTTTTAATAAAAATAAAAATATACCACTTCAAGATACCCACTAGCGAAATTAGAAAATTTATTAGTGTCTGTGTCGCGTGCCACTTAAACCGAACCGACACAGTTGGGTTATAGTATCAAAATGGTACTAACTAGAAGCAGTAGAAATAGACTTCGTATTAACTAGAGACATCGCCAAAAACATTTCTTGGTTTAAGCAGACTGACTGAATGTTGGCAAGGAACTCACAATTCTTGTTTAAAAAATGAACACCATGAAAAACCTAGTGTAATTCTTCGAAAAATGTTTGAGCCCCTATAATCTCCTCATTGTTTCTTTTACAATGCTGTTTTGTGAATAAATTTTACTTTTTGATTGTAACAGATTAAACTACTCTGTGTGAAGCTTCGTTAAGCATAATGGCGGCCGAGATATTTAAACTTTACGAAAAGTCCGAACCCATCAATAGCAAGGACGGAAAGGTCATACAATTACAGGAAGAAGTTTCAGTTTCAGCCGCAGCTAAAGTAAAGTGCGGCAGATGGCAGAAATTTCAGGGGTCAACTTCCTTTAAAATAAATTTTCATCTGAGCATTTGGCACGGCAGAACAAAACTGTCTTTAAGATATCTGCAGTGTATATGAGAATATGTTACCCTTTGATCCTTCTATGTATATAGTCAGTACTGGACTGTTAGAGAAAAACACACAGTGCAAATTTTAGCAAGAAATTATATAATTTGCAATATAATCTCATACTAAGATGATTAAAGGGCAAATCTCAATTTCACAGGGCCACATTAACTCCTCATAAATTTATGGCACAGATGGTGAAACAGTGTAAAGTGGAAATTTACAACCACCCGCTAGGCGTCTATTAATGTTTAAACACAGGCGTGTCTATTCTGTTTGAATTTTTTCATTGCGGTTTCTCATTTGTCAATTCAAATCACAGCCTATTCAAATCCACCAATCAGAACACAGCATAAAAGAAGTCAGGAGTAGTTTCACGTTTTTGCTCAGTATATATCTTCAAACAACACGATTTTATGCAGTTAGAGGGAAGCAGGCTTTAGATCTATTTCAATAATAATTATATGGTAAAGAAAGTTTACATCTTTTACTACCAAAACAGAAAAACAGAAGGTAACTCAAACTTATCCTAAAAGAATTGGACAATTAAAATTTTATGTTGTAAAATTGTTTGCACCGTGCTACACTGTTGTTTCAACCTGCCTCACATTATATCAATTTCAAAAAATTCCTCCTCGTACTGTACTGTGTTCCCAGGTATAGTAGTTACAGGGTGTGGCTAGGTTAAAATTAAAATCCAGTTAGAAGTATGCTTGTGATTGTGCTTGTGCTGTGCTTGTGCGTTCTTCGTAAACAGCGTAAATGCATCAGACATTTTTTACTTGTAAAGGCTAATGCAATTAATCACAGTATATCACATAACTGACAGCTGCGTGGACAATGACACAGCATATAGTTTGCATTTTTAGTACACTCTCCGTCCAGAAACCAGTATAAACAAGAGGCTTCGTCAATGTCAGTGCAGTTATTGAAAAGTTCAACAGTAGACTTCGATTCGTTATTGGCTGGTTCCATTACTTCTGTCGTCGTCCTTGTTGAAGCGGCAGTACTATTTTCGTGTTCGTCATCATTCATCTTGGAGTTTCCTGAAATTCAGAAAATTAAAGGGAAATGAAAATAAAATGAAATGAAACATCTTCAAGTTCAGCCATTGGATATAATTGCAAACTGCATGAAGATTAACCAATAATAGACTTATAGGCACCTATTTATTTATATAATGTTCAGGCTACATGCTAAACGGTGAACGCTGCAGTGGTGTCCTGACTGAACAAGTTCCAAGGGGCTATATAAATGACAATTTGCAAGCCTTACACTCTGGGGTCTTGTGTTTTGTCTCTTGTCTCGATAACCCCCACCCCTCAAAATCCTTAAAATTTGATAATTGGGCTAAAATTTGGTAGGGGCACGTTTCGACCACGCTGAATTGAATCGCAGAATTCTTCGATTTCGAATTATTATTGTTATGTTCAATAATAATAATAATAATTAATTAATTCGAATTATTACTAATATTATCAAGAGTACATAATATATGTGTGTGACAGGCTGACAGCTGGAAGATTCTCTGTTATCAGCTGCAGATACATGCTCTACACGCTAACGGCTGACCCTCCCCACAAACGTGTACCTAGTGACCCCCACCACAAATCAGTACTCAGAACACGTTTCTGTATGTTTACTCGCCGTATCTTTAGGTGTCAAAGCTAGAAAACAGGTGAACTAACTGACAGGAGAGCGGCGAAGCGGAGCCCGCTAGTGGCTTACTCTTCTTTTAATATATGGTGAAATTATGCACTCTTGCTTATTGAAATTATCAAGAATACATATATAATACCAAGAGTATATATGTTACGTACTGTATGAGATTTTGTACCGTATAATACGGTACAACTTTTTCTGTACCGTATTAAACGGTCGGTACGTCCCGTATTATACTGTACGGTTAGTTTTTGTACCGTATTGGCAAAGAACTGAATACTGCTGTTAAATAATATTAAATATAACAAATAATACAAATTTGCAGTTTTGCTACAAAAATAGCGTCTCAAATGTCGCTTCCAACAAAACCGTACTACTAAAATGTGCATACTGTGCATACTAAAACCTACTGTGCATACTAAAACTACACCTGTGCATACTAAAACCAAAGTGCTCCCTCCGTTTTGTGGTTGGCGAGATTTCTCTGGAAAATACGGAAAAATCACCACTGTTTCCGTTTCCTATGTTTAACACATGCTGACATCAACTTTGAGGTAAAATTACTCGTTAACCGTAAGAGATCCGGCTTTAATTTCAAAAACTTATTAAAATATACCAATCGGACAACAAAATATGTGAAAATGAGCAAAATCGGAGATGGTCGAAAATCGGCCAAAAATGAACCCCTTAAGGTGCTGGTATCGCTTTGTGTAAATTCGACCCTACAAGCTCCAATTCTTTATGAAAGTGGATGAAACTTTCCAAATACTTTATTTTCGTGCTCTTTAACATTCTGGGACCAGTCCCGGATTTTTAGGTTTAAAGATAAGAAAGTTTTGGTTTTTGCCCTTATTCTCTCAGTACATAGTCGCTACACCGGATTGGTTGTTATGGCTGGAAAGAAGAGACCAAAATGAACATTTTTGCTTTTACAACTTTTGAGCTACCTCTAGTGGTTAAGGCAGTATAAGCAAAAAATGATTTTTGGGGTCAAAAAATGGCCATTTTTGACGAAATCAGTTTTTTCAAAATAACTGCCAAATCTTACAGACAATTTCGGCTTATTTATACTCAATCGATACACCGTCCAATTGCGCATTTTATCAATACCTATTCGCTGGAGTTCGTTGCTTTAAGCTAGTGAATTCGCCGAAAAACCATTTTGGCAAAATTGCGATTATTTTGTTTTGAACATTGATTTCTCAAAAACTGTCCAATGGATTCGCGTGATTTTGGGCTGAATGAAAATTCGCCCTATTGCGGAGGGACATTTTTCTTGGTTTGAGCTAAAACATCTCCAGGTGTGAGAAAACTGAAGAGAAAGTTGCGAATTTTCGTGTCATCGCGCATTTGTCGAATTTTCTGGAGTACTGAGACTCATGGGCGCACCCAGGGGGGGGGTTTTGGGGGTTCCGACCCCCCCCTTTTTGTCCGACCCCCCCGGGAATTTTCGGGGAGAAAGCAAAAATTGAGCTATTTTTAGTGCATAAAATTAAAAATTATGAAAATTTTTCGCGCCTGCGGCGCTTTTCTATCGCGATTTTTATAATTTTTATCGCATGCGGCGCTCTTTTATCTCGCTTTTTAAAAGTTTTCTCGCCTGCGGCGCTTTTCTATCCCGATTTTTAAAATTTTTCTCGCCTGCGGCGCTTTTCTATCCCGATTTTTAAAATCTTTCTCGCCTTCGGCACTTTTCTAACTAAATTTTCAAAATTTTTGGGGCCTGTGGCGCTTTTCTAACTGAATTTTCAAAATTTTTCGGGCCTGCGGCGCTTTTCTATCTCGATTTTTAAAATTTTTCTCGCCTGCGGCGCTTTTCTATCTCGATTTTTAAAATTTTTCTCGCCTGCAGTTCTTTTCTATCTGAATTGTTAAAATTTTTCTCGCCTGCGGCGCTTTTCTATCTCGATTTTTAGAATTTTTCTCGCCTGCGGCGCTTTTCTATCTTAATTTTTAAAATTTTCCTCGCCTGCGGCGCTTTTCTATCTCGATTTTTAGAATTTTTCTCGCCTGCGGCGCTTCCGCTTTTCTATCTCGATTTTTAAAATTTTTCTCGCCTGCGGCGCTATTATGTATATATTAACGTTTACAACGTTTTGGAACCTCCGGCGCTTTTTTACCTCCATTTTACAGAATTGGCTGCGGTACTTTTCTATTTCGATTTCGAAAAAGTGCGTCATATTTTTAATTTTTCGCGCCTGCGGCACTATTCTACATCGATTTTAACAATTTAAAATTTTAACAATGCGCCTCGCAGAGCTTTTTATTCAAATCTTTTCAAACTTTCCAATACAAATTTTGCCATTATGTCAAAGAATTTCTCAACTTTTATTGAAATCTTATTAAAGATTTCCATTACGGCTTTTTTCAAAATTTCAAAAAATTTTTTCAACTTCTGGGGGGCTCCGCCCCCCAGACCCCCCGCGTCGGCGATCGACGACTCCTAAATCTCGTCATTTTTGTGGCTCCCAAAACGAACTCTTTGTTGAAAACTTCGCCACCGCCACCCCCCCCCCCACGTGTCAGTGCGAAAAATCGTCAAAAAATTTTTCCGGCTCGACCCCCCCCCCCCCCTTTTCAAAATCCTGGGTGCGCCCCT
>JASAND010030245.1:0-15998 GCA_030248195.1 Trissonchulus latispiculum | reverse complement strand
AACAGCCAGTTGGATTTCTTCGTGTTTCATTGTTCTAGTTTGTAGGTACTCATTCACTCCTTAACTCAGTGTTAACAAAAGTTGCGCCGCACCAAATTAGGTAAAGATGACTCGGTGTTCCAGGCTACAGAACAAAAGGTTATACGGGAGCACTTGCTAACCATTATTTAAATAATATTATCATACCGAATTTGAATTCTAGATACATCGGTGTTGAGAGACCATTGATAGTACCGTGCTCACGAATCCGCGCGTCGATTCTTCTCGTTAAAGTTCAGTTTTATTAGCGACTCGGCGAGGCGACATATTCACAAGATGTTATAAAGTTTATAAGGAATGTACTCCGGTTTCTAGATCGTTGCATTTTCTTCTGTATTTATGAAACTAACGGTTTTTCACAGTTTGGTTTGAGGCTTACCGTCTTAATTGATAGGTATTGCCACAATTCGATTTTTGATATTTGACGCATTTTTAAACAGTTTTTGAACCAACATATCTCCTTTATAAACAAACATCTTGGCAGCCCAGGCTAAGGTTGCACTGGTGTCATAATCGCTTCCTAAACCCTAATTGATGGAAATTTTGGCAGAATTTACCAGTAAACTTGGTGTTAAATTATAGGCTTTATAAATACCATGCACAGGAATGGACAGGCAACAATCTAGCACTTGGTTACTCAACAGACTAGTATCTCTACAGTCTGCGCACTGGGTCTCATATCTCTCTCTCTATAAATTCCTTATTCAACTTCCAACTCATTACCCTCCGAAGTCGATTACCTCCGCGGCGACGGCGTGGCGCCGTGTATCTGGAATTTTATGGCCTCGGAAACTCTAACAGCTACAGTGCTAGAGTTCAGCTCCAACCACCTCACCACGGACTCGGCCACTTGTCTCCCCACCCTCTGCACAACGTGTCGCAGCACCATCCCTCTCTCCGTCTTGCATTTCCGCATCGAAACTTTGTAGTTTTCTGGACAGCTCTAGGCCGAACCTGACCAATCAGTTCCAGGTTCGTAAACGCCACCTCCCGGGGCGTTTTGCCGCAAGCTGAATCGAGCTCCAAATCGTCACGCTGAAACTGCTCGTCATTGTAGTCGGGTCTAGCTTTCTTGGCGATATTCCATCAGAGTCTGCTCCCGTTCTCGCGGTGACCCCATTACGGTAGTTTCGGCACCAATATCAGCGTCAGAAACAGTCTTCTTGCTCAACAGACTACAAGCTCCAGCAATACCATATTCCTTCTTCTTATAAATTCTTGAATCATCCCCACAACACTTGGGAAGCTTCGGTGCACAGGGTTACCGTAACCATAAGGTTAATCCCTCAGGCTCGCGCTCTGGGCTCAACTCGGCAAAAGGCTTAATCCCAATGTTGTTCGATGCAATATATCGTTTCCTCTAAAACGCAAATTATATATTTATAGTGCCGCCATTTTTCCCGACATGATTAAGAATAAATTTAAATTCAGACAGGAAATGTAGAATGTTGAGCAGCACAGCCCACAACACTATCTCACTACTCACCTACAATTTGTTTTTTGTGCCGCTGAACTTTCTCGATGCTGTCTCGTTCTGAAATTCGAGGAAAGAAAGAAGAGAATGTCGAAGAAGTTGGTGACGAAGGAAAGCAACCTCATCACGATCGTCCGCATTCATCAATTAGCTAAGTCAGAACCGTCAACAACAGCGTCATTCTAAGAGCGTAGGTCCTCGAATATCTGGTATTCTGGACAGAACCATCTAATCTGTGATGATTTAAGATGGAACCGGATGATTTGGAACAGCACAGCTCCTCTGGTTACTTGCACGCCCCTTCTGAATTCGGAACAGTAGCCAACGTTTTGTCATTATCGGCTACCGATGTCAGTCAAATGGTTTGAAGAAGTACTCGACTTGAAAAATTTATAAATAGAAATAATGTGCAGCACTTGGTTGAATAGCACTATTGAAAAGCTAAAATCGTGATAAACCTTACATTGGATTGAGAAAGGCGTTAATCACAGATAGAATCATTTGAGTTCCTCAAACTGTAGTCCCAAATTTTTTCAGCAAAAAATAGCTTTTTGGCATAAAATCTACTATTTTTGACATAAATCTACTCAAAAACTAGCCTTATTGCGTTTTACAATTACAACCTATTTTTTAGCGTTTTTAACTATTTGCAGCCAATTTTTTAAGAAAATTTTTGAAAAATTGCAAAAAAATTTTGCAAAAAGTTGGCATTTTTCTCTTGTTTGGACCCCATTTTAGGGGGGAGGGGGGTCTGAGCTCGGCTTGGGGGGGGGGGAGTAATCGAGGTCGGGTATGGGGGGTGGGGGGTCTGGCCTTCTCGTGGGGGGGCCTCACAGGGGGTAAACTGTAGCTCGGTTCACCTATGCCCCCACCCCCAGGTACACTTATCGCTGAAAATGCTATTTTTGGCATAAAAATAGAAAAAATTATGGGGGTGGTTTGAGGGGATCCGGGGGGGTTGAATAAATCGGCCCCAAAAATTCGGGGGAGGTGTTGAATAAATCATTAATCATTACCCAATCAAGGCTATCACTGATCACGTTTATAATTACAAATTTGGATTGCAAATTTAACGCAAATTGCAAATTTAGATTGTAAACAAAACAATACCAAAACTGTTCAGATTAGTTTAAAACTCGTTGAACTCAAATGATTCTATCTGTGATTAACTTCCGCCTTTCTCAATCCAATGTAAGGTTTTATCGCGTTTTAACCAGTAGTGCTATTCAACCAAGAGTGCTGCACGGTATTTCTATTTATAAATTTTTCAAGTCAGTATATATTTCTTCAAGCCATTTGACTGACATCGGTAGCCGATGGCTGTTGGAAGAGCAGTGGCACTTGTTCCAGATTCAGAAGGAGGCGATGCAAAGAAATAACCAGAGGAGCTTGTGCTGTTCCAAATCATCATCCAGTTCCATCAGCTTATGATATACGTTAGCCATCATCACAGATTTAGATGGTTCGGTATCAGAGCCACCAGATGAAATTTCGAGGATGTCCCCTTCTTAGGGCCCAATATTGACGCTGTTGTTGACGGTTCTGACCTTGGGCAAATGACTGAGAATGCGGATTTTGATCGTGATGAGGTTGCTTTCCTTCGTCACCAACTTCTTCCTTATTCTCTTCTTTCTTTTCCTCAGCAGGCTCAGGACGAGACAGCATCGAGTTAGATGGAGTTCAGCGGCTTTGCAAAAAACAAATTGTAGGCGTTGGTAGTGCTCCAGTTTAGTGTTTTTCTCCAGAGGCTCCAGACGGCGTAGCAGCTTCAACGTTCTACATTTCCTGTCTGAATTGAGTTCCGAGGGTATTAAATTTGTCTTAATCATGTCCACTGAAACAAAAAATAACGGCACTTATTAAATATATAATTTGCGTTTTAGGAGAAACGATTCTCGTTCGTTTGCATCAAACAACATTAAGGTTAAGCTAACACCGAGTTAACCCAGAGCGCAGCGGGTTACAGAACATTGAGTTAACCTTATGGTTACGGTTAACCCTAACCCTGTGCACCAGGGCTTTCTAGCTCAGTGTTATGAAGTTGGAAGTTGAATAAAGAATTTATAAGAAGAAGGAATATGAGAGATTGGTGCGCAGACTGTAGAGATCTGAATCTGTTGAGTAGCAAATAAGTGCTAGACTGTTTCTATTTGCCTGTCTATTCCTGTGCACATTACATTGGTGCCGAAACTACTTTTGCAATGGCATCTCGCAGGTCACCCGCAGGGGAACGGAGGGGTAGAGCGTGTGATCAGAACTCTGATAGATATCCTCGCCAAGAAAGCTAGCAAAGACCCGTTGCAATGGGACAAATATTTGACAGAGACAGTTTCAGCGTATTTGGGCATGCCTCATTCAGCTACTGGCAAAACGCCCCGGGAGGTGGCGTTTACGGGAGACCGTAGACTGATTGGTCAGGTTCGACAAGCCCTCCTTAAAGAGCAACTGTCCAGAAAACAAAGTTTCGATGCGAGAATCGCAAGACCGAAAGACTTACAAAGAGGGGATGGGGTGTACATTTACGACAGAAGCAAGAGAGTGGGTCAAGGGGGTAAATTGGCAAGTCCGTGGACGGGTCCTTGGGTGGTTGTGGAACTGAACTCTAGCACTGTAACTGTTAGAGACGACTCCGGGCGCCATAAGACCTATTCCAGATACAACGCCATAAGAGCATCGCCACGTGGAAGTGGCGACCTCGGAGGGAGCAATGAAGTTGGAAGTTGAATAAAGAATTTATAAGAAGAAGGAATATGAGAGATTGGTGCGCAGACTGTAGAGATCTGAATCTGTTGAGTAGCAAATAAGTGCTAGACTGTTTCTATTTGCCTGTCCATTCCTGTGCATATTACAGTTATAAAGCCTATAGTTTAACACCAAGTTTGCAGTAGAATGTTTGCCAATCCGTTGGGAGCCGAAAGAGTTTCCATCCAATTAGGATTTAGGAAGCGATTATGGCCTGGTTATAGCCTTAGCCTGGGCTAAGTGTTTTAGAGAGGAGTTAAAGATGTTTGTTTATAAGAGAGGTATGTTGGTTCAAAAGCTGATAAAATGCGTCAAATATCAAAAATCGGGTAGTCAAAGATTAACAGCCTATCTGTCGATGCAGACGATCCAAGCCTCAAACCAACTGTGAAAAATGTTGCCGTTAGTTTCATAAATGCAGAAGAGAAATGCAACGATCTAGAAAAACCGGGTGAAATACATTCCTTATAAACTTTATCTCAACATCCTTTGTGAATGGAACTTTCTTTCAAGTGTCGCCTCGCCAGTCGCCATAGCTATCGAAGGGCTCAAAACAATTTTTAACGAAACGAGAAATCGGCGAAAGCTTTTTGCGATTCATCATTCCTGGTCACTAATTCATTCAATGGTCTCTCAGCACCGATATTTTATCCTAGAATTTAATTCAGATATGATAATATTATTTAAGAAATAATGGTGCTAAGGGTTAACCCTGCTCCCGCTGAGTGTATAACCTTTTGTTCTGTAACACCAAGTCAACACCGAGTCATCTTTACCTAATTTGGTGCAACGGTCCAACTGTGGGTTAACTTTTGTTAACACTGAGTTAAGGGGGTGCTTGTATTATCGGGATGAGAGATATACAATTTGGAACAATTGCTCAATTTTAAAGAAATCCGAAGTAAAGTTACTCTGGCTGGCAGGACATGTTCTGACAAAATTTCGGCAACTTAGATCACGTGCTTTCGTAGTTACCATTATGGCTTAAAAAATTGAAATGTTATTAAATGTGATAAATTGGAATGTGCTAGGTGAAAGAGCATGAAAAGGGCTTTACAACGATGTGTAGATCTCTTCTGTACGTGATGTCTACCAAAAGTTACAGGCGATTGAATATATGGCATATTTCCGTTGACCATCATTGCATATGGCAAAGTAAAAACTGAACTGAAAAATGAACTCTACAGGGTTTTTCATGATGCTTTCGTGTTGGATTTGCTTATTATTTTATGAAATACACAACGCAACCTATTAAAAGCATAATATATGCGCAAAACAGAAGCGATCAGTGCGAATTTTTTCAAATTAATTTGCTCATAAATGCTTCAACCAAACTTGCTCAAAATTGGCATGTACGTCGATTTGACAGCTGCGCAGGGGCAACTTTTTTAGTTTTTGTTTAAACCGTATATTTCGTGAGATATAGACTTCCAAAGTTTTCGAATGTTCATAAAATAGTCAAAATTGCATAAATCAAAAAACTGAAAAAAATTGCCCCTGCGGTAGGTTTATTATACATTTGTGCAAAATTTAAGCTAATTTCATTCAGCCGTTAATGAATGACACCGTTTTGAAACTTATCCCTGTTGTGTAGGTCGCAAGCCTCATCGCCTTGGCGCACTTGACTGAAAACACGTGCAAATGCAGCCTCCTGTTAATTCGGTTCTCTAGTTTATAATTACAAGGGTACTTTCAGAATTGTGCATATGGATCTAGTTGATGCAGACTATTAAGTTATATTTGTAGATCTGGGTTCCAATGGAGAGTGAGCGACGGCGGTGCTTGGAATCGAACCAAATTAAAGTCCTTTATCGATGACAGATCGCCCATCTTTTTCAAATCCCTCTTCTCTTCCTAGTCACTCCGATACTGTCCCTTATGACATTGTAACAGATGCTGCGTTTGATCTGAAACCATACGTTCATCGATCATTTGGTACTAAGGACCTGGACAGACCAAACGATTTCTTAACTAAAGATTATCCATAGCCAAAAGGGCAGTAGAAAATGCTTTTGGGATTCTGGCAAATGTTCTGCAAAGTGCTGCAAAAGATCAGGCCGGCCGTAATATACTTCTCAAGGTACATTTGACTCTGAATGACGCCTTGGCTGGTACGGTACGGCGTTCAGATTCTACTTCGGCTCTCCAGCCGCTTGATGACCAAGGCGGGTTTTTTATTCAGGAAACGCTCGAAAAGTGCGAGACACGTTTGCCTGCTACTTGGTGAATGAAAACGGTTCGGTTAGACGGCAGTGGGATAGTAACTGTTTGAAGGCTGGTGTTTTTGTAAAAATGTCAGTAAAGTTTATAAACTCATTTCCGAGAATTTGTTGCAATTTGGAGCAATGATCGTTGACGTTCTTCTTGGCTAATGATATGACCTTTTTCTTACCATTCCACAGATCTTCGTGGGAGGCAG
This sequence comes from Trissonchulus latispiculum, assembly GCA_030248195.1. Classification (NCBI taxonomy): domain Eukaryota; kingdom Metazoa; phylum Nematoda; class Enoplea; order Enoplida; family Ironidae; genus Trissonchulus; species Trissonchulus latispiculum. The sequence continues at coordinate 9,324 of JASAND010030245.1, read as the reverse complement.
AGAGAATAAATAAGGTGACACTCTGTTTCAAAAGGCCAACTCATTTGCAAAACAAACAATCCTGTACGCGCATACCCTACGAATGAAAAACACTACTATACAACAGAGTTGACCTATGCAGACTGCTGATTGCTGGAACAATCACAAAATTTCGCTTTGATTGGTTATTTTATTCAAATATCTTGCTGGAGTTGCTTTGACCAAAGTTTGAGCTGATATTTCAAACCTTAAAAATTTCGTCAAATTCTGATTTCATTAAAGTTTATCAAAGAACACTTTGACAAAACTTTGATCGTGTGAAAGATTTTGTCTTAATAAAGCTCAATGCTTTGTGTATTTTTCATTATTTCACTACAATTACAGTTCAGTTCAGTGGCCTTAGTTTCATTTTCTGTTGTATCTGATATGCATTTGATGATATTAATAATTGCATTTTCTAAAATAGAAATTCCAGAATGAAATATAACAAGCAACAAATTTACATTTAAGTTTACGTCGCATTTCTGCAACTGTAGTCATTCAGTTGGGTAACATATCTTGGAACACCTCACTACTAGAATCTTTATCTTCACTAGTCTGCAACTCTGTACGTTTTACGACACCAACTTGTCTTCCACAAGGTTGGTCCTATTTAGCTTGATCTGTTTTTGTCTTTGCCTCGAGTTTTACCTTCAATGTTGACCAGCCTAGTGGCTTTGCCGACCGAATCTCTACTCTCCTTAGTCTCACAGTACCTGTAGACAGAGTTGGATTGCTTTTTTTAGATTAAATAATCTGCTTTTCCTTAATATCCGATAGTCGCCTTACGTGCATATTTCTTTGCAGAAAGTACAATTATAGCTCAATTTTATTAAAACATTTCCGAATATACACCGGGTGTGGCGATAAACTAAATTAAAAGATTCCATAATGTACACTGAGAAGCAAATATTTAAAGTTCCACAACCATATGTATAAAATGCCCAGCGACTAACCATTTTAATGCTCATTGCAACTTTCAATGCACTGCAACTTTGATTTTGGACATAGGTCTCTAAGCATTTATCATTTTTGAGAAGTTAATTTTTTAAATAGCCTAATTTTCGTTTGAAGATGTTGGCTTTTACACGACTATGCTGAAAACAGGTTTTGTTAAAATTGTTACCAGTGTATAGTGTATACCACAACATACGTAAGTTTATATTCAAATCAAACAGCTTCGCAACATGCACGAATTGGAATAATTAGAGCCTTATACACTATTGTACACTTGTACACAAGCTGGCCGGCCTGTCCAAGCAGGCCTCGGTTTGTATCACCCGGCCAACCGGCCGGGCAACAACACTAATCTGCCTTTGCTTGGGATCTTGGAATCCAAAGGAAATATACATGCAATGGCTCAAAAAATTTTTATTTTTGATATTATGCTCAAAATATTAATGCTAAAGAATAATGTTTGTATTCATGTGTTGACTCTAAATGGTTTTCTGGTATCAACGCTTTGTAGTTTCCATTGAACGATGAAGTCAGCCATACTGAGTCGACTAATGAAAAATGAGAAATAATTAAAATTCAACGAGTGGGTGTTGTAAAAAAGGGAAGAAGTGAAGTTCTCCAGAGTCTTGCGAACAACAGGGAGGGTACAGGGTGTAATTCAATTAGACACATGCTTTGCATTCAGACTAAAATAAAACTGAGCGAACGAATTTGTGGCACGTTTTAGTTTAGGGTCCCTCGTTTACATCTAAGTTACCTGGACACAATCTTCAGATCATTTGATTAGCTCAACAAGCAGGTGGAATGAAATGACTGGCTGAAAAAACGAATCTTATGACCCGATTGTGTCATTGAAAGGAAAACAGCAACTACGAGGAAACCCATAACTGATCCAACTCTGCCATTTTCAAAGCATCCAACAATGTTACCGGCGAAAAAGCTAATAAATTCGATAGTCATCCTGTTATCTTTTTCCTGCTGTTTACTGGCTCTAATTCATATGTTCTTTCGCAATCGCGTCCTAACTGAGCAGCCTTTCTACATTCTATTTGCCAGTGCTATATTGGCTGACCTGGTGTTTCTGCTATTTCTCGGTTACTGCAGAAGTGTGGATATTGTGGGATATGTGATCTTTGAATTTGATACGAAACTGGGCGTAAGCGGATTTCTAGACTCTTGGTCCGGAACTGCGCAGCTGTATCATCATGTTTTTGTTGCATTCAGCCGACTGTTGTTTTTGTGTCAGCTGCCAACTCGACACACTCTCAGAACTGTAGTAACCAGTCGTTCATTTTACTTCTGTGCAGCGCTGATCGCATGGATTGCTGCTATTGCTGATGTCACAATCATATTAAAAGGTATTGGACGCTACTGTACGAAGGACTACACTTTCGAACTTGTTCATCCATCAAATGATACTGACTGGGGTTATTATTACATTGTATACAATTGCAAGGAGTTTATTCCTATGGCGGTAACATTTGTCTTGTACATTTGCTGCTTTAGCTTGGTCAAGTATCAAAAATGGAATTTAGCTAATGACAGTTGGAAATCTAATTTGTTGAATAAAACGGGAATGAAAATATTGTACATGTCCACGCTAAATACTGTTGTTCAACTGGCTTATTCCATATCGTGGCGCAATTTTCGCAATTATTTTGAAATTTCTGCGGCAATTAACTGTGCTGCTGCAAGCGTAATGTACTGTCTTCTGAACATTTGGAAACCCAAAGGCTGGAGTTTCCGAGTAGCACGCAAAAGCACAAAAGTTTTTTCGCTGACAGCTAGAAATGTTGAGACTAAAAATACCGATTCATAAAATCGTCGAACGATATGGGAGAAGATGAATTTCAGCAGATTATTGGGCTTAAACTTTATGCTGTACTGTACTTTAACCGTTAGATTCATATAATAGTGTAAAGATAAGACTGAATTATCTCGAATTAAAGTAAAAGATTGCAGAGTTTGAGTGTGTGTATGTCCGAAACTATCCGTACGAATACCCTAATCAACTACAGAAATAAAAGGGAGAAAACTAAAAATTGACGCGGATTTATTTTTAGCAAAAACATAGTAAATAATACCAAAATTGCAATATTTTGCTTTAAACAGGTTTCAGTAGGCACCAGACAAACAGGTCATTTATCACAAAAAGACAAGACAAAAGGAAATTGAACAAACCTTTTATAAGGGTACTCACAAAAAATAACAAATGACGGCGGCTCCCGCCAGACGGAATACGTATAATTCACACCCCCGCCCGGCCGACTCCAACCAAGACTAATGTAACACTGAACTAAAAATTTTGCAAGCGCGCCTTTTATAGTGCGCAATTAGCTAGCAAGCCAAGAACTTTACACATCACCTTGCATTTACTGGTTGCGTGAAATTTATACTAATTTGAATAAAAATGACCTGAAATAATAGAAATATTTCCACAGATTACCCCCTCTTTTGAAACGCGCGACCCCGCCGCGGCCAAGGGCTCAAGGGTTAGTAATAAAACAGAATTAGCCTACGTACCCTAGCTACTGGTACAGATAAAACGCGTTTTAGATGACAACGGCTAAAGGTAAAAATTTGCGTATCCCTCAGGCCCGGGTTCCTGGGGACACTACTCGGGCCCCACACAACACATACACATAGGGGATTCCGAGACACAGATAAAGATACTCCGGAACATACCGGGACACGTACTAACATATACACGGAATACACCGACTACATATAAACGAAATACGGCTTGGGACACCCTTGAGCCACGACAGGATCACACGAAACAAAAGAGAGGGTTACTCCGGGATACCCCACCCAATTTTGAACCCACTCCGGGTAACACTATACCGGCGCAAAAAATTTAACGCAACAAACAGTAGAAAGAAAAGTGATACCTAGAAACGTAAAAACTATGAAAATTTGTACTCCGGTGGAACTTAACTACACTAGAAAGCGCCTCCGAGAAAGGTTTTACATGGTTTTATAGAACTCCGGGAAGGATTTCATACAATTACACAGTGCTCCGGACAAGTCAACCATATAGCAACAATACATTGTGAAAACTCCGGGAGAGCCTCCGCCGGAGTAGACATGTTATACGAATCTGAATAAATGGCGACAAATAAAGCTGCACAAAATAAAGCATATGAAATTTTAGCTGCACCAAAAATGGCAAAATGGAAGGCAAAACAATGGCAGTACAAAATTATATGGAGAATAAACCCGCGATATATTAGTAAAAATGAAAAAATAACAACAGTTAGAAAAGATAATATACGACATAGTATAGGACGGACAAGCCGAACTAGAGGGCACCCCAAAGAAAAGAATCTTGAAAGAAAATATGATACGTTTCTCAAATAGAAACTTAAAAGGTAATAGTCAAACGAAAATCCCATAAAATGTAACCCGAATCAGTTACTCCCCAACCTATTAAAGCTGTCAAACAAAAATAAAGCATATGTACGGAATAAAAAAGCACAACACAAGTTAGAAAAAGAGGGGAAAGGGGGAGGGTGAGCGGACGAGAGTAGGGGACAACCGGAATACACACAAAAAATCACAATACCGACTGATGTAATAAAAGTTTACAGTTCACAGGCCAGGGAGGCTGCCGAGTACCATACCGTAGGGGTAGACCCCACAAGCCACCATCGAACCAGACCTCCGGAAGGGGAGCGGGCGCCCCACGGCGCAAGCCGCTCCGGACCAAGCACCGAAGTCACCGGCCAATGTCGTAGTCGTAGCAGAAGAGTGAAACATGGAAAGCAAAGTCACCTTAGAAAAAATCACAAGAATTTCACGAAAAAAAGGTGGTATAGGGTACTCGAGCAGTTAGACATCTTTATCCCTCCCCCAAAATCACACATAGCAGGTTAGTAGATGAAAACACGCAAGCCTGCCAGTACGGGCCAAGGACATACGTACGACCCGCATCGCGTACATGATGAGCCGCTGCCAACACGGTTTCCCGGAGGACCCAAACAACCAATTTCAGCAACATGAAGAGAAAAGCTTCCAACGGTGAAATATACAATTTTTCCGCAACAAATTTTTTCTCGGAGTATTACGTGTTCCCATGTTAAAATTTACCAGGAACTTTTTGTCGTGTTGGCAAAACTGGGACTCCTGCTGGACCAGACGAGGGATCCTTAGCCCCACAGCGCGGAACCGCGGAGCCCCCGACTGATCAACAGGAGAGAGTCTGCGCGAACGTCAACCCGGTTTTAGAAGCTAAATACCCCATTTACTCCACAGTACCGCAGGGGCCCGGCTCATCATTCTCACTAGTCACACTTGCTTTTAAAACAAAATTTATCCCAAACGGAGCAAAAACATTATTGGACAAGCAAAGAGTATTCCAACAAGCATAAAAGATCATGAACCAAACCCCGCATTCAATACAGTACAAACATAGTACACAAATACCATATATCCGGACCTGGACCCGTACCGGCAACCCAAGGGGATAGGAACCTAAAACACAAAACAAAAATAATTAGTCACAAAGTTAGGGAAATTTTAGGTTAAGAATTGGTAACTGATTAAAAACAAAGTTAGTTAAACATGAACGTATAAAACAGTACGAATCTAGCAGGACCATGTAGTTGACAAGGATATGAAAGAGACCCCGGATGCCCTCCGGAAGAGTGCAAAGACACTCCGGTAAAGTTTTTAAGATTGATGTAAGCCCAAAATAAAGTTATTAATATTATGTTAGAGAAAATCGATTTGAAGAGCAAGCCGCTGAAAATTCTCTGGAAAGACGAATTCATAAATAAATTCAAATAAATAAATAAATTCAGAATGAAGGTAGTACGGAAGGCATCTGAGTCTCAGACGTTCATCTCGTTAGACACATTAAAACAGAAAATTAATAGCAACAACTACTAATAAGTTTCCCACAACGTTGATCGTCCATGCAAATTTTCCCCTTCAGTTTGACTAGAAATAAATTTTGCCCTGAACCGACCTGCGCGCCATGGTCGGTCCAGGAAACTTTTGTGCGAAAACAAACGTGAGAATTAATTGTCATGCTTTTCCCAAACCCACCCAGTTCTGCTAACAAAAATGTAAATTTCGTGCTAAAAATCAAATTTTTCCCCTTCCCCGAAAAAAGAGCGCGTCGGGCCGTCTGCAGCCAGCCCAGTGCACCCCAGTAGCGAATCCAAAAGATTCTTACCAATCCCATCGAAAACTTAAGTTGATCCGGGTTTGATTCCATGCACTGATTCACTCCGGAAAATCGTCCAATGTGTACCGCCAATTGTTACTCCCTGGAATCATCCAATCAATGGCGGGAAAAACTGTACCTTAAATTGTAAGTAAAACAAGTGCAAGTGTGGAGGTAAATGCAAATCGTGACCGGTTAGCCGTGCGTAAAAGCTACAAAACAAAACGTAAAACAATTATAATGCTGACCTGAAAACCAAAGTGAAAGTAAAAATTAGTGTTTGTTAGAACTAACTGAAACAGGCAATAGTACCGGAGGTATGAAAGACAAAATATGAAAACTCCGGAAATGTATAAAATTCAAAAAAATTTAAATCGAACTGAAATATAAATCGTATGTATTTGATTCAAACGAAACATAAAGTAAACAAGTTTAGGAAATAATTTTTGGTGGAATGCAAAAATTAATTTTCAGCACATTAATCGGGCTAAGCAAACAACATACTAATCATGCGGAATAACGACTCTGGGTTTACCCCCTCTTTTGAAAATTTACTTGGGGCAGGGCAGGTTGGCAGAAATGAGTAGTTTACTGCAGACGGTCCCAATATACTGCGTTGTAACACGATTTTAGCGTCATCCTGCATTTTTTCTACAGGTATAAACGGGTTCAAAAAGCAGGTCGGACCCCGGACAGCAGGGGAGGAGGGGGCCGGAGCCAAAACCTCCGAGGGCGGGGGTGTCCCCAGATTTACACACATCACCGCAGGCGCATCGGCACACCAATTTGCAACAAACTCCGAGTAAATTTCGGCTGATGACAATAATGGGTGGCGTATTCCTTGCATATTCACCTCATTCATAGAAAATAACAAGTCCCAGTGAAAACTTTTCATGAATTTTAATCAGTTCCTATGAGCATCTCACGAGAAAAGTCAGGAGCCATATAAAAAAACCACCCACATTCTTTTCGCCCCACCGTATAGATGACGACAACTTTAGCAGAAATTTTTTAAAGGTGCGTTGTTAGATGTCACCGCGGTGATAGGATCCGGTTTATGAAATTGAACATTGGCGCCCCCTTCCATATTCTCTTAACTGTCCGGGGACTGATAAGGGATATGCATGCCCCAGAGTCGATAATAGCCAAAATCTTGGTCGCCCCGGAGGTGGCGAGTATGGCTGGCATATTGTCTGTTGCCGTCAGTACTTGCTCGGATTCAATTCCGGTGGACCCTCCCGGGAGTTACTGTATCTGATTTTGAATCTCCCATTTGGGGTTTTTCTGGCTTCTGTAGAGCCGTTGGACTGACAGGTTCTTCAGTTTCTGTCCCTACAGAAATAGTTTCTTGGCCGGTAGCAGCAAGGGGCAGTCGCATCCCCGACTATGGGAGAAAACTCCGCGGTCCTTGAGGGAGGAGGCTGTCTTTTGTCAAGCATGACTGAGTCGAATTTCGACTGATTTGGACATAAACGTTGCAATAAAGACGCCATTTCTTGCATTTGGTTTGACAGTGCCTGATAATATTCTTGCATAAAATTAAAAGTATCTCTGTGAATGGCCCGCAAGGTAGTTAAGTTTTGAACCATTTTTGAAAAAAAAACATTCGACAGCTGGAACTCCGTAAAAGTATAATTAAAATCTGGAATATTTGATGAATCGACTGAATCGGACGGGTAGTCGTCAGGCTCAGAGGGGCCCTCCCCCCCTGGAGAAGCTTCGCCACCGAGCGGATCAGAAACCATACCAATTTGAAACTGGCTCGAAATTTGATTAGCCTGCTCCGTTGTAACCCCATGTGAAGCCGGAGGTGTCCACCCAGTAGAAGGAGGTTCAGCCGGAGCTGAAACCCCCGAATCCGAGGCTCGTACAAAATTTTGAGAAAGTTCCGGAACACCTGCATTTTGCATATGCACTGTACGTTGGTATGGGCCGGAGTTGTAGTGGCCGTAGCTGAAATTGCCGTTGGCTGAGAATTTTGCCCGCCCACATAGTCACCCTGATTTCCCAAGTTTGGTGGGGGTGGAAGAACCGGAACAGGAGCAGAAAATTGAACTGGAGGCGAGTTGGTAGGTGGGAGTCCGTACTGTGACGAGAGAGGAGCCGGGTCATAATTTATGGGGTGATATTGTTGCTGATAGGGAGAAGGCCCCTGCATACTGAACAGGGTACGTATTTGACATGTAAGTTACGTGATCAACTCTTCCGGGGAAGGACGGTTTTTATAGTCCGGGGAACTATGGACGGATAACAGTCCCAACATTTTTCCGGTGGGTGACCGCGTCTTTTACAGTATTTGCACGGGGCAGAAAACTTTTGTTTTTTCTTCGTCCCACTTACTCAAGGCTTCTTGGATAAGCAGTTCATGTCAAAGTTTTTCATTTCTGGAACCCCAGATTGCAGAAGCTGCGACTTCCAAGTTTGACTGTGATGGAATGTCGGAATTTTTTGAGGTTGCGGTTTTTTTAGCGGTGCCCCCCTCCTCAACATAATAAATTGGCAAGTCATAGGAGAGAGTGTCTTCTCTCTCCGGGGGGCGTGCCTCCCGTGACTCCAAACGGTCTATGACCCGGCGAACATCTTGTGGCGTGGGCTGTCTATCAACAAAAAGAGAAGCCAAAGCGGAAGCAAATTTGTCTTGGACCCCTGCAAAGAGCTGCTGGACACATTCTTGTTCCTGCTCCTCCTGCGTATCCCAAAGGTCGCGGGCCATTGCCTGCAATTCGGAAATATAATGACGTACTGATTCGCTGGGGAGCTGCTTCCGGTATGCAAATGCCGAAAGCAGCTCCGGAAACGAACGCTGTGGTTTTGGAAACTATAATTTTAATAGTTCCAAAAAGTCTTCGTAAGACTCGACGACCCTTGGTCCGCATTTGGCTGCAAAAATTTGGGCTTACCCGGACAATTTATTCCATACAGGCGCCCCCACCGGTTCTCCGGAATAGAGTGAACGACTACAGCGGACTTAAGGGGGGGTCACTTTTTGGCCAATTTTTCGACCATCTCCGATTTTGCTGATTTTCACATATTTTGTAGTCCGATTGGTATATTTTAACGAGTTTTTAAAATGAAGGTCGGATCTCTTACGGTTAGCGAGTAATTTCACCTCAAAGTTGATGTCAGTATGTGTTAAACATAGGAAACGGAAAAAGTGGTGATTTTTTCCGTGCGCCAGA
>JASAND010030244.1:0-43754 GCA_030248195.1 Trissonchulus latispiculum | reverse complement strand
ATAACATTTCGTAAAGATACTGATGAATCTGTCACCATGGAAGCACACTTTAACTGTAAAAATAGAATAATTTTGCGAGGTTCCAATATCGATGAAGAACTGGAATGCTGCTTTAATGAAATCCTTGCTAACATTGAAAACTTTCTTCGTCAAGGCTCTGGCTGGGTTGTAGATTACCTTAACCACCTGGATGTTCATTTCGCTAAATATAAGCCTCTCAAAGGATCATCGTACGTCCCACTACCAACCTACATTAATCAAAAGAAAGCTGTTATTAACATTCAAAACGATGATAACGAATGCTTTAGGTGGTGCGTTCTAGCTGCTTTGCACCCTGCTCATGCAAATGCTGAACGCGTGTCTCATTATCGTTCGTTTGCTGGTGAACTAAACTTTACTGGAATCCAGTTCCCTGTCAGCATTTCCCAAGTACCTCTTTTTGAGAAACTGAACAACTTGCGAATTAATGTTTATGGAATTGAAGAGAATAATGTGATACCTCTATTTATATCAAAACGAAATGACAATCAACACATAGACTTGCTTTACATAAGCAATGGAGGTCAAAGCCACTACTGCTGGATTAAGAACCTTGATAGATTGCTTTATGATCAAACTAAGCACAAAGCATGCAAACATTTCTGTCCACGATGTCTAATGCCATGTGGTACAGTTGAAAAGAAGACTCAGCATCTCCAATTATGCAACAACCACGAGGCTACACGCGTTGAAATGCCTGAAGATAAATGGTTGAGATTCAAAAACATTCACAGAATGCAACGCGTTCCTTATATAGTAAGAGTCTTTTATTCTATCGATTTGTTAATTTTCTTTCCTACACAACAGTCTTCCCTGTACCTGTTAGTGCTAACTTCTGTGACTTATGCCTGAAATTTCAGATTTATGCCGACTTTGAATGCCTGACTGAAAAATTCATCGGTTGTCAACCAAGTAGGGATGCTTCATCCACACAAAAGTACCAATCTCACACACCATGTGGATTTGGTGTTGTTGGGGTTTTGGATTGTTGTGGCAATCAACACCAAATTGAAGAAAGTGTCATTTATCGTGGAGAACACACCGTTCAAAAATTTCTGGAAACAATTATTGAGGTATAGAATTGCTTGTTACTTATAGATTTGTAAATGCTGATGAACTTTAAAACATTTTGTCTATACCAAACAGGGAAATACGCATTACATAATTTTGGTGGTAATTTCAGAAAAATGATATCTATCAGAGTAACCTGAGAGAACCTGCGCCTCTAGATCTAACTGCAGAAGAGCAATTGAGGCATGATGAGACAAAACAATGCTATCTCTGCAACAAACCCTTTAATGAAGAGCGTGCTGTTCGAGATCATTGTCATTTTTGTGGAAAATACAGAGGAGCTGCTCACAATAAGTGCAATATGGGATTTCGACTGAATCGAGACATTGTTGTCGCTATTCACAACTTGCGAAGATATGATGGGCATCTTATTATGCAAGTGAGTCACTTTTTTCTTAAGCTCCATTTAGTAGATTTCTGATAGATAATGCTTCAAAACATGCATGAATTCATGACACGTTTTATACATTTCTTCTGGCATTGTTTAGGAAGTTGGCAAGGTGTGCAATGAAATGGGACTCTCTATGGATTGTATTCCTAAAGGAATGGAAGATTACTTGAGTTTCACTCTGAAAAAGAAAAGAACGCCAAAAAGACAACCGACTAGTTCCTTAATTGATGACGAAGCTGACGATGATGAGGAAGACGAAGGAAAATGGAAGATTAGATTCATTGACACATTCCAATTTTTGACAAGTTCTCTGGAATCGCTTGTGTCTAATCTCTCCAAAGAAGGCATCCAAAAATTTCAGATTATGTCTAACGAATTTGAGGAAGCTGAACTGAAGATGTTAGTGAGAAAAGGTGTTTATCCATATGACTACATGGACTGTTGGGAAAAGTTCGATGAAACCCAACTACCACCTAAGGATAGCTTTTGGAATGAGCTCAACGGAGAAGAAATTAATGATGGAGACTATGAGCATGCTAAAAATGTCTGGGAACAATTCAACATCCAAACCCTTGGACAATATCACGATTTATACCTCAAAACGGACATTCTTCTTCTCGCAGATGTTTTTGAAAACTTTCGTCGATTCAGTCTTGAACATTATAAGCTTGACCCAGTCCACTACCTTACACTACCTTCCTTTGCCTGGGATGCATGCTTGAAGATGACAAAGGTCTGGCTTGAGCTTCTTCATGATCCCGACATGTACTTATTTTTTGAGCAAGGTATAAGAGGTGGAATCTCCATGATTTCTCACCGCTTTGCCAAAGCCAATAATCCTATGATTCCTGATTTCAATCCTTCCAATCCAACTTCTTGGATCATGTACCTTGACGCCAACAATTTGTATGGATGGACAATGGTACAAAAATTACCCGTCAAGGACTTTCGCTGGCTAAGTAGACAAGAAATGGAAGTCATTGACTGGATCAATCAAACTGACAACCAAAATTGTGGTTATGTTCTTGAAGTTGATCTTGACTATCCCCAAGAGCTTCATGACTCCCATAACGACTACCCACTTGCCCCTGAAAAGCTACTAATAACTGGTGAAATGTTGAGTCCCTATGCCCAATCCCTTTGTGAAGATCTTGGAACTACTCCTTCCAAGGTCGAAAAATTAGTTCCAAACCTTCGCCCCAAAGGCAAATACATTGTCCATTATCGAAACCTGCGCTTGTATCTTCAACTAGGCCTCAAGCTCACTCATATTCATCGCGTCTTGCGATTTGAGCAAAGAGCTTGGATGAAGCCATATATTATGTTTAACACTGAAATGCGAAAAAATGCCAAAAATGATTTTGAAAAAGACTTATTTAAGTTGCTAAATAATGCCGTTTTCGGCAAAACAATGGAAAATGTAAGAGCGTATCAATCTGTACAGCTTGTAACTACTGAACGTAAATTTGTAAAATTGACTGCTAAACCCAGATTTAATCGTGCTGTAATATTTTCTGAAGAATTAGTTGCTGTATCTATGAACAAAGTTTCTGTAAAGCTATGTAAACCAATTTATGTTGGCTTCAGCGTGCTTGATTTATCCAAATATCTCATGTATGATTTCCACTATAATTACATTGTAACTAAGTATGGTGAAAATGCCAAGTTATTATTTACAGATACTGATTCTTTATGCTATTCTATTCAGACTGCTAATGTATATAAAGATATGTTTAATGATATTTCCCTATTTGATACAAGTGATTACCCATCGTCTCATTTTCTTCATTCTACCCAAAACAAAAAAGTCTTAGGTAAAATGAAAGATGAGACGGCTGGTAGTCCCATAAGTGAATTTTGTGGCCTGCGCGCCAAAATGTATAGTTTTGTATGTGATGGTATTGATAAAAAACGTGCTAAAGGTATAAAAAAGAATGTTGTAAAAAACTGTATTGGCCATGCTGATTATGTAAATACTTTGCAACAACGCACTTTTATGCACCATAATATGAATTTGATTCGAAGTAATTTGCATCAATTGTATAGTGTACATTTGAACAAAACTAGTTTGTCATGTTATGATGATAAGCGTTACTTGCTTGATGATGGTATCTCTAGTTATGCTTATGGTCATTATAAAATAAACTATTAAAGACTTTAATTTTGTAAGTTAAGCAAGAATGGATGAAATCTACTATAGCTTGGCGGATCCAGGATCGCTAAGTAGCATCGAAAAACTTTATAATGCTACAAAAGCGGCAAGATTGAATGTCAGCAGAAAGGATGTTAAAGAATGGCTACAAAGTCAGGAAGCTTATACGCTACATAAGCAGCGTAAGCTAAAATTCAAACGTCGCAGAATAATTACCAAAGGAATAGATGATCTATGGCAAATGGATCTTGCGGATATGACTAATGTTGCTAAGGCAAACGATGGCTTCAAATATATTTTAGTTGTTATAGATACATTTAGTAAATTTTTGTGGGCACTCCCTGTAAAGGATAAAAAGCCAGAAACTATCATGGCTGCATTTTCTCAAATTCCACGAACTCCTAAACATTTAATGACTGATAAAGGTGGTGAGTTTTTGAATTCAAAATTTAAAACTTATTGTGCTGGCAGAGAGATTAATTATTATACAAGCCAAAATCCAGATACTAAGGCAGCTATCGCTGAGAGAGTTATCAGAACCCTGAAAGGTAAAATTTATAAATATTTTACACACTCAAATTCTTGGCGCTATGTTGATATTTTGCAAGATCTCGTGACGTCATACAATAATTCAAAACATCGAAGCATAGGGATGGCACCAGTTGAGGTTAATGAGACGAATGAAGATGAGGTTAGAACAAAATTATTTCCTCCAAAAGATCGGACAGTACAGTATAAATTTAAGCTAGGAGATTTAGTTAGGATTACGAAGGAGCGAGGGGTTTTTCAAAAAGGTTACTTACCGCTGTGGACGAGAGAAATTTTTAGCATTAATACACAAATTCCTAGTGATCCAGTTGTTTACAAAATTAAAGATGCTAATGGTGAAGAAATTGTTGGAACCTTTTATGAGCCGGAATTACAAAAGATTATGCAAACTGATAATGTTTATAAAGTTGAAAAAGTTCTAAAAAAGCGAAAATTTGGTGGAAAAGTACAATATCTTGTCAAATGGTTAGGCTATCCTACATCTATGAACTCTTGGGTTGATGAAGATGATATTGTGTAACCAGAGTCTTTACAACTTTAATTACAACTACATCGGGAGTATCAACATACAATTAAAATTACAACAAGAATATCAACAAATATACAGCAAGAATATCAACAAGCGGAATGTAGACAAATATATAAGAATGTCAACAACACATCATAGTCAGATTCATTTCTTGTAGCAATCCCAGGAGCGAGCAAGAGTTAACAATAAATGACCAGCTTCTTTCTGTAGAAGATGTGGCGGCAAATTTCCATGATAGTCTAGCATAAGTTTTAGATTGCTCATCATCTCCTCAAACGATAAGTGTCGCACTTTTAGATTAGAATATTTGAAGAATTCATTTTCTGGTACAGATGGTAAATATTCATATTGCCATAGCCCAACTAAGTAGTCACCATCCAAAATGGCTAATATTGGAGTTCCGAATGAATCAGGATAGTCAAAGTCAGCTTGATCAGCATCTTCAATTGTGGCTTCTTGTGTCTCTGATTCGCCGTACACGAACAGCTCAACTTCATCGCAGTTTATGCCAAACCAGTACCACGAAAACATTGTAACCGACCGTTCTCGACAGAGTCAGGAACAAAACTGACAGTCCTGCTGAAATTTCTCTCATTATATAGTCTTATGATTAGCTAATAATGCATCAGCTTTGATAATACTGCTCGACACTATATAGATAACATATATATATATATATGCATATAGATAGATTGATGGATAGATAGATAGATAGATAGATAGATAGATAGATAGATAGATAGATAGATAGATAGATGACGGCTGACGGTTGACGGCTGAGGGCTGACGGCTTACGGTTGACGGCTGACGGTTTACGGCTGACGGCTGACGGTTGACGGTTGAGGGCTGACGGCTTACGGTTGACGGCTGACGGTTTACGGCTGACGGCTTACGGCTGACGGCTTACGGCTTTACGGCTTGAAAAGTATAAAAGTAGTAACAGAATAATTGAGACACTCATCATGTATAAGTGCAATAGGTGCAATAAAGAATTCAAGCATCGACAAAGCTTGCATAGACATCAAAAGTCACATGATCTGAAGGAGCCAATTTTTAAATTTTATGCACCTTTTACAATGATTATTAGTGGAATGACTGGTTCGGGTAAAACAAAATGGGTTATTGATTTGATCAAAAGCAAGCTGATAGATCCAATGCCATCAAACATAATGCTATGTTACAGCATGCTTCAAGAAATTTATAAAGATATACCAGCCACCCTGCATGAAGGATTCCCCGACGAGTTACCTGAAAAAGATACTTTGCTTATCCTGGATGACCTGATGACAGAGGTAAATGATAAACAAATTACTCAGCTGTTTACTAAAATGAGGCATGTAAACGTAAGCACTATCTTTATTGTCCAGAACCTGTACTTTGAATCAAAATATATGCGCACAGTAACACGTAATGCACAGTATATCGTTCTGTTTCCCAACTATAGAGATGTTTCAATGATTGCGACAATTGGTAGACAAATGTTTCCAAGGAAGAAAGATTTTCTGCCGGAAGCCTTCGAAATGGCAACAAAAGAATCATTTGGATACTTGGTGCTAAATTTGAAACCTGGTAGTGATCCAAAATTAAGGGTACTTAGTGGAATTTTAACCAAAGAGAAGCCCTATGCCTACTTACCAAGAATATAAAAGGTCAATATTTTCTTTCCAATCCAAAAAATGGCTCAAAAACATATTCACACTCTAACATTTTTGAAGTCAGCACCACAAGCAGTGGTAAATGCAACTATATCGTCTTGCACTAAAGACTTGATCAATGCTTTCGCTGAAATCGCATTCAATGCATTGTATGGCGATTTTGCATTAAGCCCATCGGATATATCCAAGCTGAAAAAATTTAAAAAGGATATTATCATTCTGGCGGACAAGAAAGTGTCAATTGTTACTAAACGGAAAATCCTTAAAAGGAATCAATTAGTACATACATTGCTTGATGTTATGCTAAAATGGCTAAACGATTAGCTCTTGTTCCTTCGTCGCCAGTAAAGACTGCACCACCAGCTATTCAACCTGTTGTGAAGTTGGTGGAGGATGAAAAACCCAGCTTAGTTCTACTTTTTCCTAAACATTTACGCAATAAAGCATCTCTACTTTTACAACATGTTAATGTAGATACAGATAGCAATGGTAGAGTTATTTATCCTGACAACACAGTTGGTTCAAATTTGTATGATTTGGTGAGATATTTCATAACACCTGCTAAATTTAGTCCACAGCGACCTCTAGATGCTCCCAAGTTTGAACAGTTTCTAGAATCTGTACCCAAATCAGCTTTGGGTGTAGGTCGTGCTTCTGAACCGATCATGTGGTTAAAATATGAAACCTAGCACACTGATGCAGCAACAGGGAAACTTAAGTTTTGTGCAGTAAAGTAGTTTTATCGAAATCAAAAATGCCTACCTATTATTGTCTTACCTTGGATAGTCAACCAATGGTTGTGTTTCATTCTGGTTGGTCACCGTTTAGTAATTTCCATATTTCTCATTTCACATTAAGTGGTATAGAATACAACTGTGTTGAACAATACTATCAAAGCGAGAAGGCCAAGTTCTTTAGTGACTTGTATACCTATCGCGAGATTATCAAAGCCAAGTCTCCTCGTCTTCATAAACAACTTGCCAAGAGAATAAAGAATTTTGATAAAGATAAGTGGATGGCTGTTGCTGAAGATGTCATGCTTATGGGTTTGCGAGCAAAGTTTGCTCAAAGTGAGCGATTACGGGATCTTTTAATAGAGACTAAAGATTGTATCATTGCCGAAGCCTCCAAATACGATAAGTACTGGGCTATAGGACTAGACATTAATGACGAAAGGGTTATAAATATAAATGACTGGCCTGGAGAAAATGTTCTTGGTCAACTATTAACACGCATTAGAAATGAATATTGTCAATTTAATTGTTACAACTGACTTCAAATGTAATATAGATTTGTATAGTTTACCTAATGTAAAATATAATCCAAAACGTTTTAGTGCTGCTACATTGAAATTGTCCTGCACTTGTCAAATATTTTGTAATGGCCGCATTGTATGTCTTGGTGCTAAAACAGTTAATAAAGCTGAGGAATCTCTTAAAGAGTGTGCTGAATTTTTGATTAGGCTAGGATATATTGTGCAACCATGGGAACTGAAAATACAAAATATCGTAGGAACTTGCGAAATGGGTAGACAGCTGAATTTAGCTTGGATTTATAATTACTTGAAACATGGATATGCTCTCAATTTCACCCCCGAAACGTTTCCAGCAATTACTCTGGAACTAAAAGCTGATAGCACTGCGCTTATTTTCTATACTGGAAAATGTGTGATCACTGGAACTAAAACACTAGAGCAATTACATAGCTCATACAAAGAATTAGTAAAAGTTATAAAAGCAAGTAATGTATTAGTTTAACTTAAAAATGAAGTTTGTAACAATAGTTAAACCACTTAATAATATGAAAATCCAACTTGCTACGCCTGTGGAAGCAAGTCAAATAGCACTGCAAAGAGTTATCGTTCCTGGTAGCGACTGGTTTATGATCCAGCTAGAATATATTGAGCCTCAAATTTTCAATGGAAACTATGTACCGCTACTATGTGTCGCTCGCTCAGAGTACCAGCCCAGCTCTCTGGTATATCATGCAACTCGTCAAAGCATAATAGATAAAATTGAGCTATCCATTTCAGACCTGCAAGGGCAGCTCGTGACAAGCGACGAATTGGGGTTGGTGGAAATTATTTTAAAAGCTTAAAAGTGACAACATTATTGTTTCACAAACCAAAATGTTTCCAATAAGGTTTAAGCAAATTAATCCTGATAGCAGAAACGTTGATGTTTCAGGCAGTAAAATCAAAAAACAGAAAAAGACAGCAAAGAAAAAATCAGCTGCAACAAAAAAGCTTAAAAGCCAGAAAAAGGGTGGGAGAAAAACAAATTTCTAATGGCTACATGTGGAAATAAACTACTCCAGTGGAATGCTCCAGTTCCTGTTCATGAAGATATCGTAAGCTCACAGTTGGTTGAAGTTCCATGCACTACAGCTCTCCCTCGCTCTGACCTTAACAATATCGAATTTAAAATTGATAAAACAGATGCATTCATAGATCCAACCTCTTGTTTTTTATTCATCAGAGGCCAAGTTCTGAAAAAAGATGGGACACAATTAGCTGAAATCGATAAAACTGGTCCAATCAATAACTTGGGATACTCTATGTGGTCGAGTGTAGACTGTCTCATTTCTGACCAATCTATAACATTGAAAAATCCGTATTATCCTTGGCTTTCGTACCTGCTATGTTTAGTTAATTATACGAAACCGGAAAAAGATGCACTGCTGTGCGGGGCAATGTTTGAACAAGACTCTCCCTTGTTTTTTGACATTAATTTGGATGAGGGTGCTCCCCCAATAGTCGTAAACGAAGGGTTGCAGAAACGATACGATCGAATTGAAGGCTCTAAAGTTTTTACTTTATACACTAGGATATTTACTGATACAATACTGATGCCGAAACTGCTACCTCCGCAAACTGATGTGGGTTTCATCTTCAAGCGTTCTGAGCCAAATTTAATTTTCATTGGTAAAAAAGTAGAATGCATTTTAAAAATATCAGATGCAAAAATGTTTGTATCTCGAATTAAGTTGAGTGATCAGGCACTACAGGAACATAATAAAATTCTAAATTCAACAGGTTGCACATATCCAGCTCTTCGCTACGATGCTAAATGTCGCACAATTTCTACAGGAGAGCAAAATCTGGATTGGGTACCTTATAGTGGTTCTCTTCCTCGTCGTGTATACATTTTCATGGTGAAGCAAGCAGCGTATAATGGTTCTTTACAGAATAATCCATTTTACTTCTTGGATTTTGGAGCTCAGAGAATCTATGTTTATAAAAACGAAATGCTTCTACCACATTCAACTCCATTGCAAACTCTTGGAGAGTACAAGTATCCAGATTTGTTTATGGAATTTCTTAGAGGATTAAACTATCATAACATGGATATAGGATTTAAATGGGATGACTACAGAGTGGGATTCTTCATTACATGTGTGGATTTAACTCCTGACCATTCTGCTGATTGTAACTATATTAGTTGCGAGGAATACGGTACAATTAGAATTAAGATTGATTATAAAGAAGCACTTAGTGCATCAATTGTTGTTTTCTGTGTAGCTGAGTATAATGCTCTCATGAAACTTGACAAAAATAGGAACCCGTCCTGGGAAAAGGTATAAAAGTAATATTTTAATGATAATTTGAACCCTGCAAAATGGAGAAAAAGAAAATTATACTCTTATTTGTCTCAGTTTCAATTACTTTAGTCATTACAATATCAGTTATTGTCTCATTAAATTTAAAGTCACCGGAACCCTTCTCACCAGTTACTATTGAGCTGCTTCCTAGTGGAAGTGTAGCTCTTGTTCAAAATAGAATGCGTACACCTTTATCCCTGAAGCAATTTTATAAGTTACAAATCTTTATTCAGGATTGCGCAAGGCAACGGTGTAACATAAACAAATCAAGTGATTTGCTATGTCCATATACGTCGCAACAATTTGATTGGAAACTGTGTTTTGCTGATGACAAGCAAATCATGTTTGGGTGGATAGGTAAACTAACATTAAAAAGAGAGGATCTCCTTAGAATAATTGAAATATGATATGCTAAGTCAGCATTGCTTGGTCAGCATGACTGCCTCCGTTCTGGTAATGCAGATTTCTATAAATGCTACAAAATTTTGAAAAATTCATTTGTGATGGTAAAACGGTGCAAGACGTGTCTGAAATCCAAGAATTGTCAGTGTATACTTGATTTGGTTGCCCTTGGAGTTTGGACTCGCAAGAAGCCTTCACCTCCGAAACGACTGGTCAGTAGACAGCAAAAACGACAACAACTTTGTCATATTTGTGGACGCTTCACAACTAGACTTGGAGCCCATCTCGTTTTTGAATGCACCAGACCTAGTCATAAGAGATACACAGGCCTTGAATGATGGATGGAATTTACAACTTTGTGAAAGACAATTTTTTCAACCACAATTTGAATCTACCCATCCCCGACGGATCAGACTGTTTCCTTGAACATATTAGACTTGTTGCACAATCATTATTTAGAAAACATATTAACATTGGACGCATTATTGCATTTATTTCATACTGCTCGTTATTGGTCGATATTTATACTGTAGATAGAGAAATTGTAATTTATTGGTGTTCAATGTGTATATATGCATATAGAAAATAAATTTACTAGAGACTTAGTGAACGAACAATCACCATAACAAAAGCAAATTATGATATTTTATGTCAATCAAGCATATTTCGCATGTCAGATGTTGAATTAAATTCGGTTTGCTTCATTGATGTAGCATTGTTGTCATGCTGACCAAGCATTCTTGTCATGCTGACCAAGCATTTATAATTTGTTGGATTAAATTTTATTAGATTCATTCTCGTAGCATTGGGCATTGTTGTTACAATGACTTGCCATATGGCATGATCAATTAAACATTCAATTTAATTCATTCACACTTAAAGCATTGTTGTCATGCTGACCTGCCATATGTTAAGTTAAATGGTCATTAAATTGAAAGCCTGAATAGTTAAAGAAGCACTCTTGACCATATGGCACTCTCAATTGAGCTCTCCACTCATTCAAAACCTAATAAAGAAGAGGACCCTCAGCCGCGGCCGCGGGAGGGTCCAGTACCCCCCAATATACACTACTTTGTATTGCCACTTGCCAATTGCTTATATGTATTCAGTCGAACTGACGTGTTTTAGTCTGTATCAAAGGTTTTTAACATGCATGCTTACAAAACCCTCGCACATTGAGATTTTAGTTTTAGCTTTTCAACCCACATCTTCAGGTGAACATTAGGCACTTACTTGTTATAATTTGGCAATTGTATTTTTATTAATTCGTAATAACTTAGTAAATTTTAATACATAGTTGGACCACCGTTATTTTCAATAACTTTTGGAGCCACTTTATAAACATGCTTAATGTATCTTCGGCATAAACTAGTATTAACTTCTTCTTTCCAAAATTTTAAAATCCCGGATTTTAGTTCTTGGAGGGAGCATGGTTTTATTTCGCGTCGTAAATACTCTTTTAATTGGTGCCAAAGACATTCAATGGGATTGAGGTCGGGACTTTCAGAGGGCCAATCCAATTTCCTGATTCCAAGAGACTTCATATGCGCTGTAGTGGCTTTGCTTGTGTGCTTAGGGTCATTGTCCATCTGCAATATATTACCAGGATGCTTGGCTAAAAAGTCTAGGTAAAATTTATCAAGGATAGTACAAAACATTTTGCTATTCATCCTCAATTTTCCATCGAAAAGGCATATCTTTGTCGGGCCATCCCAAGAAATTCCAGCCCAAACATGCACTTTTACTGCATGCTTGGCACGGCTCTTGAGCAGGATTAAAGGTGGGCCATCCTTCTTTTTGAAACATCGCCGCCTATGTCTCTCTAATTGAACTGTACATTCGTCTGTGAAACAGAGGCTATGTACAGGAATTTTTCCTTCCAGCAAATTTTTGGAAAAATCCACACGAGGCTGTTTGTTGCAGTCACGGACCATCTGGCAATATTTGGCATTCGCCCTGACCCATCCACATCTCGCTCTCAATCGTTTGATCGTGCTTATGGATATGTCCAGCCCAAATCTCCTGTATATCACATTCTAAAATAGAGATTGATGGTGCGAATGTTTAGTCGGCTACTATGGGAACAGCGCTCAAAGGCTTCAAATTTAATACTTTAGTTTGCATACAGAAATTGAGTATCTGTTTCTAATTTTGACTTACTTTTTACTGTGTTACTGTTTTTAGTATTACTTTAATTACCAGCTTTAAGTTAACATATGGCGAATGTGCACACCAAAATGTGTAGTGGGCACTCAACTGGGTGCAGCAAGCAAGTCCGATTAGCAGCATGCTACCAAATTAATACTGAGAACATGACGTTTGCCACACTGATAATGAATATAAAAAGGAAGAAAAGCTGTCCTGTATTAAAGTGGTACGTACATAGTGGCTGGCTTTTGTACTTCGAAAGCATCACTCTAAAGCTCTAAACTACATATATCGTAAAATATCTTCTTAACTAATATTCCAAAGTACTACAAGCTATTCAGCTAAATACAAGAATAAATTCATATACCTTGAGCTGAGCAGACGTCAGTTCATTGTTCATAGATAATTGTCTATCCAAATATTTGGCGATTTCGCGGTTCCTTGAGGATTCTCTCCGCCCTGGTGGCTTTTTATTATCTATATGTTTTCTTTGTTCGTATCGTTGTAGGAAGGCTATAACCGTCTTATAAGTAAAACTATGACCTTCGTGCCGAAGCTGTTTCCAAATATCCACAGTAGTGTTACAGGTTTCGCGCAATGTCAATATCCGATTTTTATGATACACACTAAGTCTGTTAAAACGATTTAAGGTGAGCCGGCGGTGAGACATTATAAATTAACAGAAGCAGAAATTAAGTAGGATAATAAATTAACAGAAGCTGAAATAAGTGAAATAATAGAAAACATCAATAACTATACACAGAAATGAAATTAATAACTTTTAAGGCTTAAGACTTATATATGTTATTTTTAAAATTTAATTAATTAATTTATTTAATGTTATGTTTTAGTTTTATTTGGAGTTTATTTGTTTGAATCTACCCTCTGTTTGTTTGGTTTAATTATTCCACGTTTAATATGTTGGCTCCCTACAGCTTAACTCAAAGGGACGGCGCGGTTATGGTTTGGAAAGACTATAACAACGTAAGCGCGGTCAAGTTAGCTGAAATTAAAGACTGTACGGACAACATAAAATGTGGCAAATTTCACTGCTGTTACCACCAGCACTACAACGCAGTTTATGAGGGTGCTCTATACAGCGGACATTTATGGGAATTCCTCGGTAAGAGTTTACAATTAAGCTTAGCTTGTATGGTGTAATGCCGAATTGACTTGAAGTTGACGTTGCAGTCACATTTCCATGTAAAGAATGCCACGAACATCATATGTAAGAGTATGACAACTTCCAGTCCATGTAGGTAGAAGGGTTTTCTTGGCGAAAACATTTAGTCCAAATAATGCTAAAGACTAAATTTCAAAAGCTTCAAATAACGGAGAAATTAAAACAAAAACATTGAAAATCGCAAAAATTAAACTAAAACATTTCTGAAATTTAGGACAATGAAACTACATTTGATACATATACATTTTCATGCACTTTATGTACTTTTAGACGTGCGACGGTTAACTAGTGCCCAATTGGATAAGCGCCAGGATGAAGTTGCGGCTGCTTTAGCATACTTTTTGAGAGAAAAGGTTGAAAACATGCGTATAAAACCTAAGTGTACTGCTTGTGAAATGACATCCTGGATCATTGAAACTCGTTCAAACTGATGGTTTGCAATACAGAGCTACCCGACGGCTGGTCAGAATGTTATATTTGTCAGCTCCGCGAGCGTTACTCTGAATGCTCTCATGGAGACAACCAGAGATGAAACCGGGTCACCGGGTCACCGGGTCACCGGGTCAGTTCGGGTCACTATATGGACCGGGTCACCGGGTCACCGGGTCACGAGCTCTGACCCGGTCTTGACCCGGTATTTTTAATTGGGGGAATTATTTACTGATATAGCATATTTTTCAGAGTTTTTACCAGTTTTTACCAACTCAGACTTCAATATGTAAGTACTCAAAAAACTAGCAATAGAAATATTGTTAACTTAATTGTGTTGTTTTTTAAATGCTTGTCGCTGTAGTGTCCTCATAATATTTGTGATGACCTGTCGAGCTTAGATCTAGGCTTGAAACTACAATGATTGCGTTGAATCTTAACTAGAAAATGAAAATTATTACACGGGAGTCTGAAATTTTTATTTGAAAATGCAAAATTCTCCATGCCCCATCTACTGTAAGTGATTTTTCGCCGCTGCTCTCATTTTTTGAAGGAGGGGGTCAGACTGTGTTTCAAATGTGGGTAAGACGGAAAATCTCGGCAAAACAAGGTTTAGTGATTCTGAGTTTTGCTTTGCATTTTTCTAATTGTTATGGCTTACTAACCTTAAAGGAACTAATGGAGTTGTGATTGTTTTTATTTATAGAATATATTCTCTGAATCCTAGCCCCTAGCCATTTGCGAAAATCTTTCCAAAGACTTTTCCGCTGAGTGAAACCACTAACCATACAACAACAAAAATATTTTGCTAAAACAATGATAAAACACAGAACTGCTAAGGTTAAGCTCATGATCAGAATTAGATGAAGTAATGACTTTGCCTAAATATTTTGTGCGAATTTGTTTGATTCAAAAAGCTATGTAGTTTACTTCACATCACATTGAGTGCGATATCGTGCAAATCAGTTTTGATTTTTTCCGGCTTACTTACAATATTTACTTTCCAATTTTAGTACTTTAAGGAAAGCAAAAATTTGGCCCGACTTCTTATTTTAGACGCCAAAAATATCAAAAAAGGTAAAAAAACACTCATCGCACCCCAATATAAGTATTTTTAATTTTTCCAAGCTTAAACTTGAGTTTTCAAAAATACCGGGTCACCGGGTCACCGGGTCACCGGGTCAGGGGTCGACCGGGTCACCGGGTCACCGGGTCAGCAAATAGTGACCCGGTTTCATCTCTGGAGACAACTTTCCAAATGCAGGTGCACAAAATGCAATTTTAGACTGGTCATAAACTAGGTTTTATCTTTCATACGTACGTATATATAAGGTCCAAGCTTTAGCTTAACTTTGAATAATAAAAAAGGCCAGACGTCAGCTTTGGTAAGCAAATTACAAAAAACTGTTTTTACTTGAAAGCTTATTGCTTAAAATTTTGCATTTAGACGTTCAGCAAACTGCCAGAGAAACAGCTCAAGCTGGTGCTACAGACTTCAGTTTTTTGGCGGGGTCACCAGCAACCGAGACAGAAGAAAGCCTTAATGCAGCGAAAGCAATCACTCCTGGCCACAGTAGAGTAAGACGCGCATTGGACACCCTGTATGCGCTTTCTCCGGCTGCAAGATCTGTTCGCAATTCGCCTTATCGGTTTTCGCCTACAGTAAGATCAGAAACTACTGCGAGACCATCTATCGCTGCAAGGTGCGAAATATATATAACTAGTAGACGAGTTCACAAAACCAATTACAAACTATATATTTATGAAAATTCTTCAATGTTTAGGAAAGCTGCATCTGTTTGAGCATATCTTAGTTCTGTGTATATATCTTGCCAGAGTTTTAAGTTTACTATCCTGTATTTACCTAATTCAGTTAGTATTTTGAAAGCATGTATCTTTAACCGACAGTATGTATACAAATTATTATATCACATAATATTGTCAATTATTATATCACTATTGTCCACAATAGCTTGCCCAGTATTCCAAGATACACATATGAACGTGTGTACTAGCTGACAACAAACTAATTAATTATCTGCCACTGCCACTTAGCTGCCATTCCTTTTTCAGAGAGACTACAGAGAACGACAGCTTGCTCAGAAGTTTGGTCACAGAACAACAGGAGATATTGGCCAACCAGGAAACCATAATTGCCAGTCAGAATCGCATTTTGTCTCTGCTTCAAAACTTTCAAAGCAGTCCAGTTGCAGCATTGGAAGCTGGAAGAGCGGACGAATCAATTAATTCTGTCATCGTTGCAGAAGCTGATCCTGTTAGGGCTCAACCGGAGCCAGCACCAATTCTTTTCGGTGTCTCAGAAACCGACTTGTCAGCCTGGGCTCGCACTGCAAAAAGTCGCACCAGTTTTGCCTTAACCCTTCTTCGTGCAATATTTGAGGAGAATGAAATGATTGGGAAAAATTGCACCGGAGTGCGCAATAAAGCGCCACTCAATGCGGAAAAGTTAAACTTTATAAAAGATCAAGTTTTCCTCAGAATGCCTCCAACTGCTCTCGAACCTCCCGACCGAGTGTGGGCTGGCTGTATAAAAATGATAGACATGTACTTGAGAAGAGTAACCACGAAGGTTACTGGAAGAAATGTCAATTTGAATCAAGGGGAAACTGATAACTAAGTCTGCTTGTAGATTTCTACTTGATAAGCTGTGTCTTTAAGTGAAAGCACAGTGTTTAGGTATTTGTTATAAAGCATGTTGTATTGTTAAAATACAAAGTGTGCGTAATAATTCTGTTGTGCACAAAAATAAGTAAAGAGGCAGGCATTAAACCCAAGTTATATACTGTGTGACCGGTAACCTAGTCGTTGAATTTATGCAAGCCTACATTTCATTCGTATATACGCATGTTGTAGAACACACCTGCTGTTAGCAGCTAAACTGCTAAGAGCTTTCTTGCTTGGCTTGACCACATTCAGTTAAACTTAGCAGAGAATCACTGATTGCGCTTACAGAGCGCAAGCAGAATCAACGATCGTGCTTGCGCTCAAATAGGTAGATGATTCTGGGCTGTACTGTAGTGCATAAACGTCATTTTTGTGGCGATTGGAAGATAGTCTGGTACATATTAATTATTAACCGTACGTAACTAATAATTGTATATCCTATTTCTGGGTTACTCTGTTCTGATCAAACGCCATGTGTGCAGTAATTGATTTATTTCTATTTTTATTGGTTTATAGCCTATTTTTTGTGGCCTAAACTCGACGGATGCTAAGATGTCGAACGCAATTCCGTCCCATTGAACGAAGTTAAGAAACATAGCACTGGCAAGCATAAAGATCTCAATATTACATATTCCAAATAGGAACAGCAGTAATCGCATATTTTAGGCGGAAATCGCGATAGTTAAGGTAATCAATACAGTATTTTTACCTAAACTGACTTCTTACGTAGACCTAGGTAAATTTGATAAAGAATGCAGGAGATTTGAATTTTCAGCCAAAATAATGTCAGCATTGTACCCTTCGAATTAAACACAGCGTCCTTTTGTTGCGATTCGTCCGCCCTATCACGTAAAACTGCCTATGCGGACGAATCTAGGACTTCCTGAGCATTATCTGATGGGTATGACCTAATCCGGGGTCCCCCTGACCCTAGGCCTAGATTCACTACCTCATTTGCATATTTTCACTCATACTTCAATTATGCAGTTTATGACCACATTCCAACGTACATTCTATCCGATTGGACTCACCCACACCACTAACTAAATCTAACTTCCAATTATACAATTTCCCGTTTATTATCTGATTCTTAAGTAGTTATTTTGTAGTGCCCGTAACACCACGGGTACTGGAACAGAAAACACATATACACACACAGACACATATACTCTTTTACCTTCGATTGCTTCATTCGACATACAACCATTTATTTATTCCAAACTTAGCTAAAGACGCACATTCATCAGTTACACATATATTTTTACATAACATTTATACCGTGCCACTGCTGGCACACTTATACGACATTCACACGACATTCACACTGTGCTACTGCTTACACACTTATACGACATTCACACAACATTCACACTTACGTACTGTATTGTTAATATCTGGGTGACTGCTAATCAGATCCACCCTTATCCTGCCTAGTACCATAATAACAGTCACACCCGGCAAACTTCAAGACCTTTATAGCACAAAGGAGTTTACATGAGTTGCCTCATTCATACACTCATTTTCACACTTTCATACACATCACACACACACACACTGATTTGCTCCTTCGTTCTCATTCTTGCAGTTCTCACAACCTTCGTCGAACAGAAGGAGTTTATGTGATCTGCATCACGCATACAAACATACACAGAACGGACATTCACACACACACACACACACACACACACACACACACACACACACACACACACACACACACACACACACACACACACACACACAGACACACACACACAAAAATACAGAAACACAAACACACACACACACACACACACACACACACACACACACACACACACACACACACACACACACACACACACACACACACACACACACACACACACACACACACACACACACACACACACACACACACACACACACACACACACACACACACACACACACACACTTTCACACATTCTAACTTAGCTAATACCTCCTAAATTCCTGAAATATAACATAATTACTAAACATAATATTACCATTATTAACCATGTTAAACAATACTAACTACTAACTTTTCTATTTCTAATCTAAATTCTAGGTACTTCCCTAAACTATTGGTTTATGCATATTTTTGGGAATTTTCTGTAAGAGTTGCTGTTTTGTTTACCTGAACTCTGGGAAACTTTGCCTGGGAAGCCTAATGTTTTCCTCGCTTGAAACAAAGTTTAATCGAAACTTATGAAAACCCGAGTGAATAATAATTGCTAAGCAATTTTTATTAAACAAAACTATAAAACGTATTATGTTTTAATTTACTGACTAGAGGAAGCCGGAAGGATATCCTGCTAATTCGCTCTGATTAATGGATTCTTTGACTTAGATATTAGTTTTATGTGCGCGTTCTGTTATTCTTGGTGTTCTAGATGGTGAGATATCCCTATTAAGCAATTAAATGAGTCTACTTCTATTGTTAATTCACCCTTTGGAATGAAGACCGGAGATGTTAGTTGTAGGTTTCGGTCTGGCAACTCTGATATTTTCTGTCAAATACAAAATATCTATACAAATATGAACTTGGACTTCTAATTCCGGCAAACATGATGAAACATAACCAATGCAATGATCTTCTATTTAACAGGATGTTGTTCGTTCTTTCAAACAATTACTGGTTAACCAATGTTGACCCATTTTGACCATTAATGAAAGTCTTTTCATTACATATTTTCACTAAATATTTAAGATAGTAAATATCTATTTAAGATTCGGAACAGCTAAAAAATGCATACACAGATTAAAACCTAAAAAATTTTATAAGTACTAAGTTTTTTTAAGTTTTTGGATTTTCAGTTTTTTAAAGCCATGACGTAGTGTAGCTTATTCCCGCTGAAGTTGTAATGTTAGTATAGCAAGCAGAAACCTTTAACTTAAATTTCTAGACACCTTCCAATTTTGGGGGGGATAAAGTTCAATTGGGTCTTTAGGGGGGGGGGGTGGGGATAAAGATCAATTGATCCCACAGAGCTTTTGTTTCCTGCTTTACATTAATGTTTTTGCTTTAAGAAATGGTGTCCTTATTCTAACTGTTTGAAAATAGCTTAAAACTAGTTTAAATCTTAAATACCACTTATGTAAAACACCTTCATCGTATTATTTTGCAGGTATATATCATGTAAATACTGATAAAGTCTTATCAAGAGTTCATAATTCTATTATATATACGAAGAAGAGTAAGCCACTAGAGGGCTCCTCTTCTTGGCATTGCGCAACGGTGCTCCGACCACAATACGCGAATGTTCCCCCGTTTGGGGAGGGGTTGACAGGCATACCCCCTCCCCATTTGGTGGGGGGGGGGGTAGCAAAAAGAGGTTCCCGTTTGGTGGGAGGGTAGCCAAAAGAGGTCCCCGTTTGGTGGGGGGGAGGGTAGGCAGAAAGGGTCCCCGTTCGGGGGGGGGGGGTCGTCAAGACAGGCAAAAATTGGCTGAATCTGTTTGGCTGTTAGCGACCCCCCCCCCAAACGGGGACCCCTTTTGCATACCCCCCACCAAACGGGGACCTTTTTTGGCTACCCCCCCCCCCAACCAAACTGGGACCTCTTTTTGCTACCCCCCCCCCCCACCAAACGGGGACCCATTTTTGAATAGAACAAAAACTGACGTAATCCTCTGCTCTACCCCCCACCAAACGGGGAGGGGGTCTCTGCAATCTGATTGGCTGTTGGCTACCCCCCCACCAAACGGGGACCTCTTTTCCGCTACCCCCCCCCCCCACCAAACGGAGGGGGGGTATGCTTTGCTGAATGGAGCTACCCCCCCACCAAACGGGGGAACATTCGCGTATTGTGGTCGGAGCACCGTTACGCAATGCAATGAAGAGAAGCCCTCTAGTGGCTTACTTTTCTTCTAAAATATAGTGCAATTATGCACTCTTGGTCTTATGTTCAAAAACATCAGAGTTTTTTCTTTTGCATTTTGGATTACAAATTATAATATTATATGGCTCATTAACAGTTCAATATGGGAGGATCATAATACATATAACCGATTTACACTTACTATAGCTCTGTCTCTACTTACTTATGCTAAATTGTCATAAATAAATAAACTTAGATACATGGATCCTGGGGGAGGGTGCTTATGCGCTAATAATTGCACTGTTTTGAAAAAAGCTCAAAGGTCTGATGAATTTTCATGTAACCAAATAAACGGTACAAACCTTTTAAAAATTGAATCAGCATCCAATTAGAATTGTTGCTAGATTTCGATTGGCTGAATTATATATAACCCAATCCGAATTGTTGTTTGATTTAATTTTTCTGAATTCTTGCTTGATTCTGATTGGCTGAACCAGCATTTGATCAGATTTGTTGGTTAATTTTGTTATGCCGAACTAGTATCCAGCCAGAATTGTTGCTTGATTTTGTCTGGCTGAACCAGCATTCAATGAAAATTGTTGGCTGGTTTTGCTTGGCTGTTCCCTGAACCTCTTTCGTGTCAATATAAAGTATAAAAATTAATTGCTGATAGTCTTGAAAGCAAATCTTTGGCAAGTCATGAGACACAGAAATAGTAGATTTGGCCAGATGAAGATGACTAATCCAGATTATGTCCTCCGAATACTTATCTTTTGACTTTGAGCTTTCATATATCGCTTATGATAATTTTCCCATTGTGTGTGGAGATTTGCAATCCTTTTCTCCATTTCTTCTTTTGGCAGTATAATTGTACCAATCTGGTTTTCTATCTTGAACGACTTCTTCTTAAAAGGTACCGTTGCTTTTAAGTGGGTAATGGTTTGAAATCCCACGCAGGGTAAAATGGCACAGGCTATGGACTGTAGTACTGCCGCGATTATAATCGAAACAGTGTATTCGAATTCCGGTGAGACAGCGATGTTTGAGTGAAGCAAAGCCCAACAATAGACCAGAAGCTGCACAATGCCATTGATGCCAATTTTGGAAATGAGAAACGGACAAATGTTGATAGTACGGCTGACGATGACTCGCTCTAAAAACAAAAATTTAGATAATGCAACCAGATCACCAATGCAACAATGTTTCTGTTCAATAACTTCCTTATTTCTAGTTCCACTGACTATGGTATTATTGGTGGTTACATGAGGTTTATCGACAGAGCACCGGAAAAGGTATTATTTGGAGTTTCCTCTACGAACTGCAAGAATATACATACACTGGGCATTTTTATCACATCAGTCCCAGATCCACCCAAATCCCCAAATCAACGTTCATATATATTTTGGTCGGAGTGCCGTACCCATTAGCATTTCTTTCAAAGGTAGATGGATGATCTCCGATTAACCTACTTTCTGCAAGTCCGCTGCGAAAGGTTTATTTATGTTAGAATAATTGCTGAATCTAGTTTCTATTCTACATTGTGCACAGTCATATTATATTGGAGTTCATGTAATGAAAATTAGTACTAACTACTAAAATGCAAAGTATGTAGTCGTGGGCACCTGTCAAAGTGAGCTTAGCTTTATTCATTGCATATAAGCTTAAAGTATCGTTAGATGTTTTCCATGTATAGGTTACTGATAAAAACGAGCAAATTGTCATGGTTAGAAAGGCAGCGGATAGTGCTGTGTTTGTGAAACTGGGAGGCAAGGACAGAATTATGTCGCAAAAGACTAAGTAGTCAGTTCGCTCAGTCGAAAGGAATAGCCTTGTATTATTGATGGTCGATGCCAGTAAGATCAACCATCCACAGGCTGCTCCAAATACAACGCTCCTGGAGACCTTCGATTTGACATTGAGTCCTTTTCTCCGCAAAAGTTTTCGTGAATGTAAGAAGTACCAGATCCCGAGCGCCATCGTTGATGTTGTTTCAGCTGCAACAGAAGAGGTCAATCCGAAGTTTAGTGGGATCGGGATGAATCAATATATCACAAAACTTCACTAACATGGATCTGTATAAACTCCACATTTATAAATTAGGTATCAATTAATTTCCTAATTTAGTAATAATAAGAATAATAATAATTGGGTATAATACTAAAGCAATGTTGTGTTGTGTTGAATAGTGTTTGCTTAACCATTATTCTCTTAAGGGGGGGGGCCCATGTCAAGATAAAAGTCACTCTCTGATGCGTTCTGATCTACCACTTCACTTTCTTGAAGCTTTTATTTTCATGGGGGTTCTTGGGATTCTGGGGTTCTTAATTTTTTGTAGAGATTTGATCTATAACTATGTTTAGTTTCATTTTTTGATGGGGGTTCTGGGGGTTCTTGGGGGTTCTTAACTTTTCGAAGAGATTTGATCCGTGACTACATATATTTAGTTTCAAATTTTTGATGGGGGTTCTGGGGGTTCTGAAATTTTTTCAGGAGATTTGATTACTACTGCTTAGTTTTAAGTGTTTGCTGGAAATTCTGAGGGTTCTGGAGTCCGGGTGTACCGAAAAGTGTGCACGTTGTCTGGGCTTAAATTAAGGACGAACTTTTGTTCTTGTCGTCAGCTTTCGATTGATACCCATATTGTGGACATTGGATGTTTCATACACAGAATTTTCAGTCTAAGTTTATGAGAAAAGCCAGGAGGACCCCCCAGTACACCCCGGTTCTATGCTACAAATTTGATGACTGAGATGCATATATACATATTATAAACATATCATGTCTGGTGAAGTACCTGCTGAAGGAAAGGATCCGCAACGTAGTCATGTACAAATCAAACACTGTAAAAAAATTGCATAACAGTTATCTATTTTTCTTAGACAGGGAATTTGTGACATCCCAACAAATTAGATAACTGTTATCTAATAATTTGGGATGGCAGCAAACAGTTGAAATTGGAGACTTGTTACCAATTTAACTTTAATAGCCTTTACCATAAATTCCAAGGTAACTGTTATCCGTGAAAAATAGAGGGTCGTCACCTAAAATTAAAGGATGACTGGTATTTGTTAGTTTTTTGTTCAATTTGGAATAATTGCGGGAAATAAAGCGAACATGCTCCCTAATACTGTGCCGCATAGAGGCACATCACAGACGATAGGAACCGGATAATGAGCTTCGATCTTTAATTTTCATTTAGATGTTTGGTCGAGAATCATCCTGTTGGATGCTAAAATATCCACAATATTCACTGTCAGCCATCCAATCCAACGCTTTGGATATTAGCAATCAAAATGTTGCTAGCTATCCGGCCATTTGAATTGGATGGCTTCCAATAAAAGGGATTTCAACCCTTCTTATTGGGTTTAGACCCTGCCATCGGTACCCCCCAAGGTACGTAATGGCCTAAAAAGATTGCTTCCACTGCTCTGTAAACAGAAGCAGCAGGAGCAAATATGTCAGAAAATATTGACATGAAACTTAAAAAACTTGTTTGTTTCTCTCCTTTATATAGTGCTCGATGCGGTATCAGCGTATCGAGTACTTGCGTAACACACGTTACTGCACGAAGTGGTTGAGCTGGATGAAACCTGCTTCGCTGATGCAGCAAAATTTATGGGGTCAAACGTGCAGCTGACTGTGACAGCGTCTGGATACGCAGATTGAAATGTTCATAACTTGCTCAATTTTGCGAGTTTTGCAGAGATCTATACATCATTTTGAAGCTCATAATGAGCTGAATCGTTTTATGAAATCAAATCATGGAAAAATCAGTTCTGTCAACCAGTTATTCTACATGTGCATATATACATTTTAATATTTAAGTGGGTTGGGCTGCCAGGGTCAAAAATTCTACCTACAGAATTGAGGTCAAAGCGCGCCCAGTGATAGTCCTTAGAATTTTACGCAATCTATTAAAATTTCAGATGATTTCAGAATGGAATAAAAAGGTTGTAGCTATTCAAAATTTTCACTTTCTGTTGAAAACGGGCCAAAACGGGAATTTTAAACTATGACAAACAAATAACAATCAAATGGGAGTTTGTGGTGAGAAGAGTCGTTTCTTAAAATTGAAAAAGCTATCGATTGATGCAGCTATTGTGCATATTAGTAAAGTTCGAAAAATGCTGCAAATTGTTAATATTCGGCTTTTCGGGATTGTCTCACAGAACTGATGCGTACAAAACTTGCAAATTGTATTTTGAAGAAAGTTCGTGGACAAGTTTTGATCTGTTTTGAGCTTCAAAATGAAATATATACTTTAAGCGGTTTCGAGTTCAAACGAAAGATGGGACAATGAAAGTTTGAAATCAGGATTGAAAATGTGAAGAACAGTGTCCAGGGCGGGCATCGAACCACCCAGCTTTGGTTCTTGATCAGAACGCTGTACCACTGAGCCACACCCTCGTCGTTGAGATTATTTTATTGCGCTGATTTTCAACCTTTCAGAGTTCACGCAAAACACTGATATTTAACAGGACCACAATGTTTTGATCACCGGTGTTACTGTTTGCCTCGCATGCTGCTTGCCTTGCCACGTTGCTTGCCATGTTGCCTTTGTACTAGTTCTAAATGCTATGCTAAGTGTTGCTTCTTTCTCCAGCAATGACAGGTCTAAATTTGAAATTCTGGCAAAAATCGGCGCCTCCTCACGCCAATTTTGATCAAATAAAAGTGGCAGACCTTGCCCCCTCTTTCCTACCATAGCTTTTGACCTTGAGGTAGTGATGTTTTAGGCACTGAAACTGAAACTGAAACTAGGCTTCAGGTTGTACAAGTTTCAGTTTTAGTTTCAGTTTAGTTTCAGAAACGTACTATTTCGTGGGGAGACCTGAAACTAAAACTGAAACTATTGTAGGCGGCCGACTGAAACTGAAACTAGATTGCGTAAAGACCCGAAACTCGGACTGAAACTAGTTTCAGTCTTTTTTCAAGACATGAAAATTTGAAAGTTTAAAGCGGTTTTTTCATTAATACACTGCAGCGAAGTATATATGATCATAAATTCCTGCATTAATTATGTCTCAAGGCTGGAATCTGTAGTTTTTCGAATGAATTGAAACTGATACTGAAACTCCGACTAAAGCTATAAAACTGAAACTGAAACTATTTTGGGAAGAGACTTGAAACTGAAACTGAAACTAACATCGGTTACTAAAACAACACTATGCCTTGAGGTGGGCAAAATAGATGCTAAATTTAAAATTGTGGCTAAATTTCCAAAGTTTAATCATTTGTTTAATCATACACGGCGGTCAGGACGAAACAAAGTTTCCATGCATGGTATGTTAAGTTTTGACTCGACATCATCAACTTGAAATGGCTCTGTGGGACGCTACATTGTGGAATTCTTTCATTCTTTGCATCAAACCAGTATTATTAAGAGGCAATAGGCAAACTACATAGCTTTTCCAGCATTGAACTTTAAACTTCTGCCATCCCATAGTTGGCTCTCATCTTTAGTTCTATTGACAACGTTCAAAGCAAATATTGGAAAACAAAAATAGCGTCATTAAGTTAAGCAAAGTATCGCTTTGTTCCAAGTATCGCTTTGTTCCTGATGTCGTATCACCAAACACGGATAATAATAGTGCAATTTAGACCAAAACCCAGTGCAGATTGATTAAAGTATTTCGCGGAATCCGAGCCTGGGGGTCTGGGAAAAGCCGTCCAGTTCTGGGTCCAGGCTGTGTCTGAAATTACAGACCCGGATACAACTTTGCCCCTCTACTATCAGGTTAAATTGAGTGTAGACGCAATTTGAGTGCAGATTCATAGCTACAACTAAGGATCCTCTCCTCTGCCCATGTTGCTTATTGCCGCTATCATCATAAAACGCCAAAACTATTAAAATTTTAACTATCTAAACTATTTAACTTACTTTAAGATTAAAAAATTTTGCCACTATCAACAATATTTAATGAGTGCAGGTTAGCAATTGCCGTTGAAGTACTAATGCCCAAATTAAAAAGATTGATATTAGCCAGCAATATTAGATAACTGTTATCTAATTTTCTAGATTTTCAATCAATCCCGAAATAATAGCTAACTGATATCTTTTATACCTGATAACTTTTATCTATTTTTCTTGAATGGCAACAGTGATCATCGAAAAATAGATAACAGCTAGGAAATTTTTTTTACAGTGTACGCTTCCATTTTAAGCTTACAATTAAAGCTTACCCTGAAGGAATATAAGCTGAATCGAAACGGACGTCAGATTTGTGTTCAGTGATCCAAAAAGAAGCTGTATTCACCTTTATAACCAAATTCCCCCCTCACTCCATAACAAAACTAAATTTTAAAGCAGGAACAGCACGAATAAAATGCCTAACATGTGGGAAAAGCAGGAACAAAAATATGAATTTTGTAAAGTTCTTTATTGTCGAATGGAATAAATGGAAGGAGGACATTAAATATAGTTCAAGAAAGTTGAGCAGTTAGGTTATTATGAGATACCTAGCTAACAAAACCGAAGTTAGTGAAAAGAAAAACACAGAAACCGTTAGTTAGTTAGTTAGTTAGTTAGTTCACAGTTAGTGAAAACCGAAAAGCTGAAAATTCTGGAAAGTTAACAGACAATAGCGTATGCCAGCTAGCTCAACTTCAAAACGGCTTCTTCTACAAATTTGAGTAGTAGTAAAATGCGGGTTCTCGAACCGCAGCCCTAAATCCTCTATGGTTAACGTGTAAAAGTTTATCCGAAAATCTCTAGATTCACAAATTCCAACCTACATAATCAGTAAAACGTGCAGCCAAGACGTATGATCTTAAGCATGTAAGCGCTAAGTAACTAATTTAGGAGTGCAAAAACGATTTATTTCAAATGTTTTAAACGACACGCTATGAAGGTTTCTTGATGAGATACGGCTACTGATTAATTCACAAAGATTAGCTTTATTCTAAGGAAGAAATTGACAGCTGATTTGTTTTCTAAAAGATAATTGATATAATATTGCCAATTAAAGTACAAAGATTTGGAATCAGACAAAGTGTTGTTCGTATTGTACTGAGGTAAACGCAAAATGTCAAAGTTTGACATAGACACCTGCAAAAAAGACTGCTGCCTTGCTAGACTTGCAGCTGTCACTAGAAGCAGAAACAAGCTTTATGACTTTATAGCAATAAAGATGCATATATACTGCAAGCTGTGCTTAGCTTTCCGGTAATAGCTGTGCTTAGCTTTGCAGTAATTAAAAAGCTACTTTATTACAGAATAGGACTAATGGATCAGCTAATTACCTGCAAATGACACTGTTGCTGAAAACAACAAACGAAATGAGATTTTGATGGCGTTTAGTGCTTGAGTTGTTGTCACTATTGCAAGTGCTCGAGGAGAAAGACGTGTTATTCGAACTG
Source organism: Trissonchulus latispiculum (assembly GCA_030248195.1). NCBI lineage: Eukaryota > Metazoa > Nematoda > Enoplea > Enoplida > Ironidae > Trissonchulus > Trissonchulus latispiculum. Next base: position 15,739 of record JASAND010030244.1, on the reverse strand, counting down.
TTAGTATCAGTACTAGTTGAAGTCGAATAACTTTCTTTTTTCCTAGCTAATGATACTGCTTCAGTGAAACTGTTTCGCTCTCTGTGCCTTAAAACCCTGCGATATTTCTTGAGACAAGGTTTATCCCAGGAGATACGTTTACCCCAGGAGATATCTCCATCGTGCCACAGGACACGGGGTGCCGGTGCTCATCCCCGGATTCTCAGCCGTAGAGCCAGGAGTGTCACCTCAAATGATGACTGCATCCGTGGAAGGGGGGGCCGGCCCTTCTACACAGACTCTTGTTACCTTCCCACCGTAGTGGTACCCATTTACCGACCAGTTAAGGATGGATGGCTAGGTTGGCTAGAGTCGGGAAAGCTTTGTGGCTTCTGGGGATCGAACCACCGACCGTAAGATCGGAAGATCTGATCAGCGCCTTAGATCACTCGGCCATCCCGACTGTCGCAACTTGATTTCATCTCGTTGTGGTGGCGTAAATACCGGTTCGGGATAAGCTTTGTGCACAGCAGATTCGAGTTTTGCAGCTGTATCAACAGACATTTCTGATTTCTGTTTCAAGTTAGCTAATAGTTCTCGAACTTCCGGGATAGCTCTCTGTAAAGGTTTGGATGATGCCAAATGAAATAATTTTAAATAAATGGAAGATTTGCAGATCCTAGAGTGTGTGCATGTCGTCTCCGCCTAGTTCGCTTACCCTAAACAACTACAAAACGCGCCGGCAGTCTATTATTTCAGTACCGTGAGTTTACTTTTTAAGCAAAATGTAAGAAAGTACAAAATTAAGGACTTTACACATTTTAGCAAAACGAACTTTGACAGTACTCAACAGTGAACAGCAATTATAAACAAAATTACCAATAAACAGAGAAAGTGCCCAAATCACGAACGAATTCAAACGATCATCACGAATTCACGATCATCATCACGAATTCACGAGCTTGCCCAAATCTGTTCGCAAAGAGTTCTCGAATTTCCGGGATAGCTCTGCTTCACGAATTTGCCCAAATCTGTTTGCAAAACGTTCTCGAATTTCTGTGATTGCTAAGTTTTTCTGTTCGTCCGTTAACTCATGGCCCCAGTAATGGCGAGCTTCGCCGATACACAAGCTTTTAACAGCGCGCGTGATCGGTTTTGTTTGTGGTTGTAATACTCGAAATATGGTTCTAAAACAGAGCCTTGGCTAGTGGCTTACCTAACACTTTAGATAACATGTTCGGGTATTTGTGTCCTGGTCTTGCTCCAGTTGTTGAGATGCTTTACTCCTTGGTCGATTTCTCCACTTCCGCTAGTTCTGTCCTTTTTTCTTGCATGATCCAACCACATGCGCCAAAATTTAGAGGACTAGGCCAAGGGAGATGGATATGTAAGAGGACTGGCCTAGGGAAGGCGTTGATGAGCCACAAAACAGACATCGGAACAGTTTATTACAAGCTGAGTATAGATAGGCTAACGGTGAAGCTTTTTGTGTTCGCGAGCTCTTAATCAATTTCTCAACCAACTCAAGCTCAACTTTTAGCCTAAGTTATGCGAAAGAACATAACTATCGTTACGAAATCACGACACTGCTAGAAGATCACATCTTTCTTAACAAACAGGGATCGAATCTCAAAAACCTCATACATTTTTATTTCTTTTACACCCTCTGACGAGGATGGAAGTCACTTGGCGGCTTCAATGCTCCAACAAAGCATAGCAGTTGCTACTGCAATAACCAGACAGCAACCATGTTTGACTCAGTTAAAGGTGAGTAATGATCACTGCACCTTTTTGGTATAAAAGGACGTAAGTTTCAATTGCCTTAATTCGTAATCTTCTGCTAGTTTTGCTGCCAACGTTGGTGCCAGTAGATTTGCTACCATAAGTCTGCTGTTCGTTTGGGAACATTTTAGTTATTTACTATTTGTGAATAGTTTATTCTAACTGCAGGTCTAGAAGAACGTTCTTGTCCAAACAGAAACCAACAATTCTATCTGCTACTAATACCTCAGCACAACACTTTCTGGATTTTGATGCCAATAAAAGCCAAAGCTAGTTTCCTTTTGTTTGATTGTGTGTCACACTGTCCGCCGGTTCAAAGATATTAACTTTATATTACCGAATGGTACATAGAGTTGCGCATCAAGCAATTTAAATTTTTTAGTATACAGAGTTAAAGTAAACCGATAGTTCTGTGTTTATTAAGGCCAGAATTCCTGTTACGGGATTGTAGTATCTTTAGCATGCATTTATTTTTTTGTCCTAGAAAAGCTCCTATCCTCAACATAGGCCTAGCTATGCACCATTGTATGAAATCACAATTAGCAGACTAGGTTCACGAGTACTGAGTTTACAGCAATTTTATGGACTGTCTGCAATCGTAGTTTGTTTATTATTGGGCACCAGTGCCGCTAGGAAGCAGTATGCAGGTGCTCTACAGGGTTAGACAGGATATTCCGGTTTGGACTGTCTGGAATGATCAGGACAGGTTGTTCGGATCATTCACTTTTAGACATATCTCGGTTGAACTGATTTGGACATAAAGACTATGTGCTTAGTAAAAGTTCAATTCAATTTTGAAAAATGAGTGAATACATTTCATCAGAAATTCTACAAATATATCTTTATTTTGCGAGTGTGGAGGGCAGACAGAATTAGCCCATGAAAACTTTATATATATTCCTCTGTAGATAGCCCTTAAAACCGCCAATCTCGATGAAGTCAACTCAACAGCAGATTTCGTGAATTTCCCGCTACTGATCTGAAACGACACTCCTCAAAAATGTTATTATCGTTTGTGCCAAGACAGAACTAGTTAACTATAAGTTTTAGGCTCCACTTGTGTAACCATTGATCTGGATCATGCAATTTATGTTTGATTTGAGGCAACAAAGTGCCCTTTTGGGGGCCTACTTGTTCGCTTTGCTATCCAAAGGAAGTAAAAACTGTTTCTATTCCTTGTGATTTTATTTGTAAATTTCCCAATTTTATATCGTAGACTGTTTTTGACACTGAAGAACTATAAGGGAGTTTCTACGGCGGACGCTAGATTGGTGGCTCTATTTAAGACATTACGTTGCAGTGAGAACTGGTCTTATCTTTTTTCCTTACCTTGCTATTTCTGTTTCCACTGGTTTTTGTTACTATAGTCTAACGACGAATTTTGACGAATCAAATGTTATAGAAACGTTTTGTTGTTAAATTTAAAATAAAAGCGTAGCCCAACCAATGAAGGAGAAGGAAGAACGTATAAACTGTCTTCATAAGAAACTGCCGCTACACTGTTCAAAGTACAGCTGCACTGTACAGTAGTGAGAGAGAGAAGGGGAGAACAGGGCCGCCACCGCCACCCTCCTGGTTCCCTTTTTTCTATTATAATTTCCCCAACTCTTTTTAGACGTATTTATACACCTAAGAACTAACTATCTAGCTCCTGATTGGCTGTTTTTGAAGTAGCTATTTGCTCATTGGACAAAGCTACCTAGTTACCTCTTCAATAAGGCCTGCCTAGTATAATAATAAGAATTTAGACTATGCCTTCAATAAATACTATTTGAACGGAAATTTGGACCTGCACTGCAGGAGCCTCAACTCGGGACAGCAACTGCAGAATCTATGCATAATCACTTATCCCAACTGCCCTTCTAAGGGCAACCATTTTAAATAGAACTTGTTTCCTTGCAGAAACCTAGTACAGAACCCGGACTGAAGTAGTATCCCAACTGCCCTTCTAAGGGCAACCATTTCAAATGGAACTTGTTTGCCACCCATTCTTGGGAAAACTAAGCTTGTTGTTCTCAAATCAAGACAGTTAACAGACAATCCACCAATAAAGAGTCAAAACAGACACCAGTCCACGTTTTGATATTTTCCTAATCTCTAACTGTCTTGATTTGGGTAAAAGAACAAGTGGCTCTGCCGGCTTCAGGTAGCTCCTATTTCCTCTCGATAGACCTTGTATCTGTCTGTCTATTCAGCCTGATAACATCTTATCGCTGTTTTTTAAGATGTAGTCTTTGAGTTTAATCTCAAGACTTGAAAAATTAGTAAACGTTTTACTTTTTCAACTATTTCAGATATTTGAATGTGACAAGTTTAACTAAATTTGAACATATTCGCTTTGGACATTTCAAGACGGTCAGTACAAGCAGTTCTTATCCATTTAACTGCTTACTGCACAAATATAAACATAAAGAACTTCGCATTCTACTAACTCTGCTCGAAACGTAGCTTTGAAATTAAACCTTTTCACCCTTATTTACATAAGTTTTTCCTATAGATTCAACATTCATGAAACCCGTTGCTTGCATGTTATTCCCTTTCCAACATAAACATGTATATGCGTTGTAAATAAGTCTTATCATTCTAAGCGCAAGCATGTCAAACGGAATTGATACTGTCTATCCAAACCACTGTTTCAGTTTAATCTCAAGGCTTAAAATTAGTAAACGTTTTGCTGTTGATATTTTTTCAACTATTTGCAGATATTTTAATGTTCCATTTTATTTTGCTGCTGATATCTTTTCAACTATTTTCCATTTTATTTAGTATATGCATATATACACATTGCACACCAATAAATTACAAGGTCTTCATTTTCACTATGTACATCAACAAGCAGTGTACAATATGAAATAAAGGCAATTATGCGTCCATAGTTCACTTTGTCACTAAAGGTGTTTTGAGCAACCATCTAATATGCTCAAGGAAACAGTCAGATCCATTGGGGACGGGTAGATCCAAATGGTGGTTGGAAAAATTATTCTTCACAAATTTGTAGGTTGAATCCATTATTCTAGACCTGTGTATCTTTTATGATTGGGTCTAGCACATTCAAATATCAAATGGGCTCCAAGCCGAGCTGTGAAGCGACCACAAATGTGACAAAGTTGTAGCCGCTTTGCTTGCCTACTTGTTAGACGTTTTGGAGGTGACGGCTTCTTGCGTATCCAAACTCCAAGGGCAACCAAATCAAGAATGCACTGGCAATTTTTAGATTTCAGACAAGTCTTACAGCGTTTTGCCATCTCAAATGAATGTCCAAATTTTTGCAGCCTTTATACAACTTGCATTACCAGAACGGAGTTTCACCTAAACGGAGGCTGAGTTGTCCAAGATTCTATAACTTTTCCATTTTTCCAATGATGAATTTTGATAAGTGGTGTCCCATGACAATCAGGTATGTCATAGTCAGCATTCAAGGCGCTGACATATGCTTCATGAACTGATTTAAACATTTGGTTGCTAAGATCAACCGGTTGTCCATAAATGGTGACTAATTCCCAGGAATACATTTTTTGAAATACGATGAACATGTTGCTTTAATGCTTTAATAGACAGTGCATTACCAGAACGGAGGTATTATACCTTCTCCCAAGAGGGATTCCTGTTTTTGTCAAGCTTCATGAGAGCATTATACTCAGCAACACAGAAAACAATTGATGTACCCAGAGCTTCCTTATAGTCAATTTTAATTCTAATTGTGCCATATTCTTCCGGACTAATATAGTTGCAATCAGCAGAATGATCAGGAGTCAAGTCAACGCATGTAATGAAAAATCCCACCCTATAGTCATCCCATTTAAATCCATGATCAATATTGTTATAGTTTAAACCTCTAAGAAATTCCATAAATAAATTTGGATACTTATATTCTCCAAGAGTTTGGAGTGGAGTTGAATGTGGAAGGAGCATTTCATTTTTATAAACATAGATTCTCTGAGCTCCAAAATCCAAAAAATAGAATGGATTATTCTGCAATGAACCATTATATGCGGCTTGTTTCACCATGAAGATGTAAACTCTCCTTGGAAGAGAACCACTATAAGGTACCCAATCCAGATTTTGTTCTCCAATAGAGATTGTACGGCATTTAGTATCGTAGCGAAGAGCTGGGTATGTGCAGCCTGTAGAATTTAGAATTCTGTTATGCTGTAGCAGTGCCTGATCACTCAGCTTAATTCGAGATACATACATTTTGGCATCTGATATTTTTAAAATGCACTCCACTTTTTTACCAATGAAAATGAAATTTGGCTCAGAACGCTTGAAGATGAAACTCACTTCAGTTTGTGGAGGTAGCAATTTTGGCATCAATATTGTATCTGTAAACACCCTGGTGTATAATGTGAAAACTTTGGAACCTTCGATTATATCGTATCGCTTTTGCAATCCTTCATTTACAACTATTGGAGGGGCATCATCGTCTAAATTAATGTCAAAAAACAAAGGAGAGTCTTGTTCATACATTGCCCCACAAAGTAGCCCATCTTTTTCCGGTTTTGTATAGTTAACTAAACATAGCAGGTACGAAAGCCAGGGATAATACGGATTTTTCAAAGTAATTGACTGGTCAAAAATGGGACAGTCTACGCTAGACCACATGGAGTAGCCCAAGTTATTGATTGATCCAGTTTTATCGATTTCAGCTAATTGTGTTCCGTCCTTTTTTAGCACTTGAGCCCTAATAAATAAAAAACAGGAGGTCAGATCAATAAAAGTATCTGTTTTATCAATTTTGAATTCAATATTGTTAAGATCTGAACGAGGAAGGGCTGTAGTGCACGGGACTTCAACCAATTGTGAGCTTACAACATCTTCATGAACAGGAATTGGGACATTCCATTCAAACAGTTTATTCCCACATGTAGCCATTAGAAATTTGTCTTTCTCGTATTCTTTTTCTTGCTTTTATACTTTTTCTTAGCAGGTGCTTTTTTCTTGGAAGTCGCTTTTATCTTGGATTCGCTAATATTCCTTGCTTCGGAATCAATGTGCTTAAACTTTATTGGAAACATTGTGACTACTAAAGTAACAATGCTGGCACTTTTAAGCTTTTAAAATAATTTCCACCAATCCCAATTCCTCGCTTGTCACTAACTGTCCGTGCAGATCAGAAATGGATAGTTCAATTTTATCGATTAAACTTTGACGAGTTGCGTGATAAACTAGAGTGCTTGGCTGGTATTCTGAACGAGCGACACATAGTAGTGGTACATAGTTTCCATTGAAAATTTGAGGCTCAATAAACTCTACCTGAATCATAATCCATTCATCAGTTGGTAGAACAACTCTTTGCAGTGCTATCTGACTCGCCTCCAAAGGTGTAGCAAGTTGGATTTTCATGTTATTAAGTGGTTTAGCTATTGTTACAAACTCCATTTTTTGTCAAAGCGAAAGATTACTTGCTTTTATAACTTTTACCAATTCGTTCTGTGAGCGTTGCAACTGTTGAAGTGATTTGTTTCCAGTAATTACACATTTTCCAGTATAAAAAATAAGCGCAGTGCTACCCGCTTTTAGTTCTAAAGTAATTGCAGGAAATGTTTCTGGAGTAAAATTTAACCTATAGTTATGACGCAAGTAACTATATATCCAAGACAAGTCGAGCTTTCTCCCTATATCGCAAGTTCCGACAATATTTTGTATTTTCAACTCCCATGATTGCACAAGATAGCCTAATCTGGTCAAAAATACAGCACACTCTTTAAGGGTTTCATAAGCTTTATTAACAGTTTTGGCACCAAGACATACAACACGACCATTACTAAATATCTGACAAGTACAAGACAATTTCAATGTAGCAGCACTAAAGCGTTTTGGATTATATTTTACATTAGGTAAACTGTACAAATCTATGTTACATTTAAAGTCTGCGGATACTATTACATTGACTATATTCATTTCTAATACGTGTCAATAATTGTCCAAGTATATTTTCTCCAGGCCAGTCATTTACATTTATAACCCTTTCATCGTTAATGTCCAGTCCAATACCCCAATATTTATCCCACTTTGAAGCTTCAGCAATGATACAATCATTAGTCTCTATCAAAAGGTTTCGTTGTCGTTCATTTTGAGCAAACTTGGCTCGCAGACCCATAAGCATAACGTCTTCAGCAACGACCATCCACTTATCTTTATCAAACCCTTTGATTCCTTTCGCAAGTTGTTTGTGACTTGGCCTTGATAATCTCACGATAAGTATAGACATCATTAAAGAACTTGGCCTTCTCGCTTTGATAGTATTGTTCAACGCAGTTGTAGTCAATGCCACCCAATGTAAAAGGTGCAATGTGGAAATTGCTAAATGGTGACCAGCCAGAATGAAACACAACCATTGGTTGCTTATCCAAGGTAAGGCAATAGTATGTAGGCATTATTAACGTAAAAACAATTGTTAACACTTTTTACAGCACAAAACTCAAATTTAAGTCTTGCGGGTGCTGCATCAGTGTGCTAGGTTTCATATTTTAACCACTTGATCGGTTCGGAAGCACGACCAACACCCAATGCTGCTTTGGGTACAGATGCAAGAAACTGTTCAAACTTGGGAGCATCTAGAGGTCGCTGTGGACTAAATTTAGCAGGTGTTATAAAATATCTCACCAGGTCATACAGATTTGAACCGGTTGTTTTGTCAGGATAAATAACTCGTCCGTTTGCGTCCGTTTCTACATTAACATGCTGTAGCAGCAGAGATGCTTTATTGCGCAAATGCTTGAGGAAAAGTGCAACAAGGTCAGGCTTATCTTCTTGTACCAGCTGCACTACAGGTTGAATCGCTTCTGGTGCTGTTTTTACAGGAGAAGAAGGAATCAAAGCTAATCGTTTAGCCATTTTAGCATAACTTCAAGCAATATATGCACTAGTTGATTCCTTTTAAGAGTTTTCCGTTTAACAGTAATTGCCACTTTTTTATCAGCCAGAATGAGAATATCCTTTTTAAATTTTCTCAGCTTAGATATATTCGATGGGTTTAATGCAAAATCGCCAAACAGTGCATTGAATGCGACTTCTGCAAAAGCATTGATCAAATCTTTGGAACAAGATGATAAAGTTGCATTTACAACAGCTTGTGGCGCTGATTTCAAAAATGTTAGGGTATGAATATGTTTCTGAGCCATTTTCAAATTTGAGCTAAAATATTGACCTTTTATATTCTTGGAAGATAGGCATAAGGCTTCTCTTTGACCAATATTCCACTAAGCACTCTTAATTTTGGATCACTACCTGGTTTTAGATTAAGCACTAGGTATCCGAAAGGTTGCTTTGTTGCCATTTCAAAGGCTTCTGGTAGGAAATCTTTCTTCGTTGGAAACATTTGTCTACCAATTGTTGCAATCATTGAAACATCTCTATAGTTTGGGAATAGTACAATATACTGAGCATTGCGTGTAACTGTGCGCATATATTTTGATTCAAAGTACAAGTTTTGTACAATGAAAATAGTGCTCACGCTCACATGTCTCATCTTAGTAAACAGCTGAGTGATTTGTCTGTCTTCTACTTCGGCCATCAAATCATCCAGTATAAGCAGAGTATCCTTCTCAGGCAACTCATCAGGAAACCCTTCGTGTGAAATGGCTGGGATATCGTTATAAATTTCTTGAAACATGCTGTAGCATATCATTACATTTGCTGGCATTGGATTTACCAACTTGCTTCTTATCATATCAATCACCCATTTGGTTTTGCCTGAACCTGTCATTCCGCTAACAATCATTGTAAAAGGCGCATGAAATTTAAAAATCGGCTCTTTCAAAGCGTGTGACTTTTGATGTTTGTACAAGCTTTGTCGATGCTTGAATTGTTTGCTGCAACTATTGCACTTATACATATTGGATGCTGCATTTATTATCTTACTACTTTTATATTTTTCAAGTCGTAAGCCGTCAGCCGTCAGCCGTAAGCCGTCAGCCGTCAGCCGTAAGCCGTCAGCGGTCAGCCGTAAGTCGTCAGCCGTAAGCCGTAAGCCGTAAGTCGTCAGCCGTCAGCCGTAAGCCGCAAGTCGTCAGCCGTAAGTCGTCAGCCGTAAGTCGTCAGCCGTCAGCCGTAAGCCGTCAGCGGTCAGCCGTAAGTCGTCAGCCGTAAGCCGTCAGCCGTAAGCCGTCAGCCATCAGCCGTCAGCCATCAGCCGTATGCTGTCAACCGTCAGCCGTAAGCCGTAAGCCGTCAGCCGTCAGTCGTAAGCCGTCAGCCGTAAGTCGTCAGCCGTAAGCTGTCAGCCGTCAGCCGTAAGCCGTCAGCCATAAGCAGTAAGCCATAAGTCGTCAGCCGTCAGCCACTGATGTCTTCCTCACCTATCCAAGAGTTCATCGATGAAGGATACCCTAACCATTTAACAAGATATTGTACTTTTCCTTTATATTTTCGTTTTCGTAAAACTTTTTCAACCTTATAAACATCATCAGTTTGTATAATTTTCTGTAGTTCAGGCTCGTAAAAAGTTCCAACAATTTCTTCACCACTTGCATCTTTTATTTTATAAACAACTGGATCACTAGGAATTTGTTCACTAATTGAAAAGATTTCTCTTGTCCACAATGGTAAATAACCTTTTTGAAAAACCCCTCGCTCCTTCGTAATCCTAACTGCATCACCTAGTTTAAACTTGTAGTGTACTGTTCGATCATTTGGGGAAATAGCTTTGCTCTAACCTCATCTTTATTCGGCTCATTAACCTCAACTGGTGCCATTCGATACTGCGATGTTTTGAATGGTTGTACGAGGTGACCAAATCTTGCAATGCATCGGCATAGCGCCAAGAATTCGAGTGTGTAAAGTATTTGTAAATTTTCCCTTTCAGGGTTTTGATAACCCTCTCAGCAATTGCTGCATTTGTATCTGGATTTTGGCTTGTATAGTAGTTAATACCTCTGTCAGTACAGTAAGTTTTAAACTTTGCATTCAGAAACTCACCACCTTTGTCTGTCATCAAATGCTGAGGCGTGCGCGGAATCTGGGAAAATGCTGCTATAATTGTTTCTAGCTTTTTGTCTATTACTGGAAATACCCACAAAAATTTGCTAAATGTATCTATAACAACTAAAATATATTTAAAGCCATCATTCCATTTAGCTACACTACTCATATCGGCAAGATCCATTTGCCATAGATCATCTATTCCTTTAGTTATTGTTCGACGGCGCTTAAATTTTAGCTTACGCAGCTTATGCAGTGTATAGGCTTCTTGACTCAGCAGCCATTCTTTCACATCTTTTCTGCTGACGTTTAATCTTGCTGCTTTTGCAGCTTTGTAAAGCTTTTCAATGCTACTTAACGATCCTGGATCCTTCAAACTATAGTAGATTTTATCCATTCTTACTAAACTTGTAACGAGAAAGTCTTTAATAGTTTATTTTATAATGACCATAAGCATAACTAGATACACCATCGTCGAGCAAATATCGCTTATCATCATAACAAGACAAACTAGCTTTGTTCAAATGCACGCTATACAATTGATGCAGATTACTTCTAATCAAGTTCATATTATGATACATATATGTTCGCTGTTGCAAAGTATTTACATAGTCAGCATGGGCGATACATTTCTTTACGACATTCTTTTTTATACCTTTTGCACGTTTTTTATCAATACCATCACATACAAAACTATACATTTTGGCACGCAGACCACAAAATTCACTTATTGGACTTCCAGCCGTCTCATCTTTCATCTTACCCAAAACTTTTTTATTTTGAGTAGAGTGAAGAAAATGAGATGGTGGATAATCACTTGTATCAAATAGAGCAATATCATTGTGTATATCGTTGTATACATTATCTGTATGAATACAATAACACAAGGAATCAGTATCTGTAAATAACAATTTTGCATTTTCTCTATATTTATGTACAACGTAATTATAGTGGAAATCATACATGAGATATTTAGATAAATCAAGCACACTGAATCCAACATAAATTGGTTTGCATAACTTTACAGAAACTCTATTCATAGATACAGCAACTAATTCTTCAGAAAATATTACAGCACGGTTGAATCTTGGCTTAGCAGTCAATTTTACAAATTTCTGTTCGTCGGTTACAAGCTGTACAGATTGGTAGGCTCGTACATTTTCCATAGTTTTTCCGAATACCGCATTGTTTAGCAGCTTAAATAAATCTTTTTCAAAGTCACTCTTAGCATTTTTTCTCATTTCTGTATTAAACTCAATATATGGTTTCATCCAAGGACGTTGATCAAACCTAAGGACCCGATGAATATGAGTTAGTTTCAGTCCAAGCTGAAGATACAGACGGAGGTTGCGATAATGGACAATATAGTTGGTTTTGGGGCGAAGGTTTGGGACTAGTTTTTCGACCCTGGAAGGAGTTGTTCCAAGATCTTCACAAAGTGATTGAGCAAAAGGACTTAGCATTTCTCCTGTAATTTGCAGCTTTTCAGGGGCAAGGGGATAACCATTGTGCAAATCATGGAGTTGTTGGGGATATTCTAGATCGACTTCAAGAACGTAACCACAGTTTTGATTGTCAGTTTGATCATGCCAGTTAATAACATCTATTTCCTGCCGACTTAACCAACGAAAATCTTTCACTGGCAGTTTCTGGACCATTGTCCATCCATACAAATTGTTAGCGTCGAGGTACATAATCCAGGAATTTGGTTTGGAAGGATCGAAGTTAGGCACGTCAGGGTTATTCGCTTTGGCGAAGCGGTGGGAGATCATAGAGATACCGCCTCTAATTCCTTGTTCAAAGAACAGGTACATGTCTGGATCTTGCAGTAATTCCAACCAGACTTTTGTCATTTTAAGACACGCGTCCCAAGCAAAAGAAGGTAAAGTTAAGTAATGAGCAGGATCTAGACCGTAGTTTTGAAGGGCAAATCGTCGAAAACTTTCGAAAACATCAGCAAGCAATAAAACATCGGTTTTCAAATATAAATCATGATATTGACCAAGGTTTTGGATGTTGAATTGACTCCAAACCTGTTGGGCGTGTTCATAATCCTCATCTTTGATGTCTTCCTGATTCAAGTGATTCCAGAAGTTGTCCTTAGATGGTAGCTGAGTTTCGTTAAACTTATCCCAACTATCCATATAGTCATAAGGATAAATGCCTTTTCTTAGCAGCATTTTCAATTCGTTTTCATTAAATTCATTAGCCATCGCTTGAAACTTTTCAAAGCCTTCTTTGGATAGATTAGATACAAGAGATTCCAAAGAGCTTGTGAGAAATTGGAATGTGTCAATGAACCTAATCTTCCACATTCCTTCATCATCTTCATCATCATCGACAGCTTCATTGTCAATTAAGACATTGGTTTGTTGTCTTTTCGGGACCCTCTTCTTTTTCAGAGTGAAACTTAAGTAATCTTCCATTCCTTTTGGGATGCAATCTAATATGAGTCCCAACTCATTACAGATCAATCCAATTTCCTAAAATAAAAACATAATTAGCCACTGCAAAAATCTAAACTGCTCCAAAGGTAAAAATAAAATTATTATATATTTTCACTTACTTGCATAATAAGATGTCCATCATATCTTCTCAAATTATGAATTGCTACCACTAAATCTCGATTCAGGCGAAATCCCATGTTGCACTGATTGTGAGCAGCACCTCTGTATTTTCCACAGAAATGACAATGGTCACGAACAGATCTTTCGCCGTTAAAGGGTTTCCCACATAAGTAGCAGTCCTTAGCTTCTTCATGCCTTAGTTGTTCTTCACGCGTTAGTTCCAGAGGTGCAGGTTCTTTCAAGTTGGCTTGATAGTGATCATTCTTCTAAAACACAATAGAGGTTTGTAAGAGGTTGAGGTAGGAAGTGTGTCAGCTTTGTAGTGGGTGTAAGATTTCCGAAACCGAGAATCATTGAATAATCAAACATACTTCAATCACAGCTTCGATGAATTTTTTGACACTTTCTTCTCCACGATAAACTATACATTGATCCATTTTTGGCTCGCTTCCACAACAATCCAAGACACCAACTATACCAAATCCGCATGGTGTGTGATGCTGATATTTTGAAGTGGACGAATTGTGCGGTCTGGGTTGACATCCCGGCATTTTCTCAGTCAGACATTCAAAGTCCGCATATAGCTGAAAAAAGATATGCAACAGTTCATATTTTTGCAATGAACAATGGGTCTATAGGGACAGTTTTGCAGTGAACAATGAGTCCATTGAGATAGTGACTACAATAACTTGCTGAATTCGCTTACCAAATAAGGACATCGTTGCATTCTATGCAAATTTTTGAATTTCAGCCATTTATCTTCAGGCATCTCGACACGTGTTGCTTCGTGGTTATTGCACAATTGCAGATGGCGAATCTTTCTTTCAGCAGAGTTACATGGAATTAGACAGCGGGGGCAAAAATGTTTCTTTCTATTACCGCGACGCTGATCGGAAAGAAGTCTGTCAAGGTTTTTGATCCAGCAATAATGACTACGATCACCCTTGGTTAAAAGAAGCAGATCTATGTGCTGCTCATCATTACGCTTTGAAATGTATAGTGGGATGACATTATCGTTTTCAACTCCATAAATATTAATTCTCAAGTCGTTGTTTCTCTCAAATTGAGGCACTTGTGCCACGGAAACTGGGAATTGCATTCCCACAAAGTTCAATTCATTGGCAAAAGGAAGGTATTTGCTAAGCCTGTGACCATTAGCCGGTGCTGGATGTAAGGCAGAAAGCACAGACCATTTGAAGCATTCGTTATCATCATTTTGGACGTTGATAATTGCCTCTTTCCTTGCAATATATTCAGGTAGGGGAATGTAAGATGAACCTCGAAGTGGTTGATACTTTGCGAAATGTACGTCCAAATGATTTATTTCCTGAACAAGCCACCCAGAACCTTTACGCAAAAAATTTTCAATATGATCCAGCATTTCATTAAAACTAAGAGAAAGTTCTACTTCTTTCTCCGAACCGCGCAACAAAATTCTGTTTTTACAGTTGAAGTGAGCTTCAATCGTAATTCTTTCATCAGTGTCCTTTTCAAAAGTTATCTTTAGACTCATCCACATTCTCAGTCCGTAATCTTCCTGCAAAATGTCTTCAATAGCATCAATAATAATAGGTTGCTGACTTGATAAAAAGTTTGCGGGATCCAAATCTAGTTCCATAGGGTATAATGTGAGCATTCGGAGCGCATTATTTAAAGCAGTTTGAGTAAACCGCGTTTTGCATCTTGCCCGCTTGCGTGGTACCGGTACTGGTTCTTCTTCTCGTTCAGGCAAAGGTGGTCTCTCGTTATGAATAGATTGATGCTTCTTCATATCATTTAAACGAGCAAAGGGGCGTTGACAGATTGGGCATTCATGACTCTTCTTCCCCTCATGCACTTCACGAACATGCCGATTCTTAGTTTTGAGGTCTTTGTAGGATTTCCCACAAGTCGTACACTGAAAATAACACATCTTCCTTAGTACATTAACGCAAATAGTAAATGTATTAACAAAAAGTTGCAGCATCGGTTAAACATGTTTCATCAGTCAAAACTTACAGTTATAGGAGCAGCTTGATCATTTCCACTTGAAGCTGTTGTTGAAGCTTGATCATTTCCAGCTTGTTGTTCAGTTGGCCTTTCCTAAAAGCAAACCCAATATTAAAATCAAATAATAACTCCCAAAATCTCATCTGCATATTAAAAATTTAAAATTTTGACATTTTTGGAATCTCTGATCAATTTCCTCTTGAATGTCACACCCAACATGCCATGGTTATTTTCAATTTTGAAAAATCGATACCTCATTTGCATATTAAAAAATTTTAAAATTTTGGAAAAATTTTGACATTTTTGAAATCTCTGATCAATTTCCTCTTGAATGACACCCAACATATCATGGTTATTTTGAGTTTTGAAAAATCGATACTTCATTTGCATATTAAAAAATTTTAAAATTTTGGAAAAATTTTGACATTTTTGAAATCTCTGATCAATTTCCTCTTGAATGAAACCCAACATGCCATGGTTATTTTGAGTTTTGAAAAATC
>JASAND010030243.1:0-13374 GCA_030248195.1 Trissonchulus latispiculum | reverse complement strand
AGCATATCGGAGAAAGTCGAAAAAATGACCAAAATTTTGACCCCCCCTTAAGGTGGTGGTATCCTTTTGTGCAGTGCTTTTGTGGTGATTTTTTTGAAACGCTATAACTGTCGCAATTTTGGGAGTTGCAAAGAGCTTTGTACATCGTTTTAAAGCGTATTATCTGTACAGTCACATGGGCTTACAGAACTGGCAAAATTAGCAAAAAAATAGCAGAAATGTTCTGACAAGCTGACATCTAACAGGATGAATATGGACCAAAAGTTTTTGAACATCGATTTCTCAAAACTGAAGAATCGGCCAAAAGTTATTTTTGTGCCACGATATGAAGGACACATGGGCCGAGGGACGTTTTTTGGATTTGGCTCAGCAGGTCTTAACGGTCGAGAAAATCGGCCAAATGCACAGTAACACGAAATTTCGCAACTTCGCATTGAGTTTTTTGGCTACTCAATATGTTTTAGCCCAAACCAAAAAACGTCCCTCCGCAGAAGTGGGAATTTCGATTCTGCCGAAAATCTCCGGGATCCGTCGAGTACTTTTTGAGAAATCGATGTTCGAAACAAAATAATCGCAGTTTTGCCAAAATGGTTTTTCGGCCAAATCTCTAGCTGAAAGCAATAAAGTCCGGCTAATATTCATAAAATGTGCATTTGTACGATGTATCGATTCAGTATAACTAAGCCAATTTTGTCCTTAACATGTGGCAGTAATTTTGAAAAAACCGATTTCCTCGAAGATGGCCATTTTTTGACCCTAAAAACAGTTTTTTGCTTATACTGACTTAACCACTGGAGATAGCTCAAAGGTTGTAAGAGCAAAAACGTTCATTTTCGAGTCCTCTTTCCAGCCATACCAACCAATCCCGTGTCTTGTCTACCTACTGGGAACTTAAGGCCAAAAACTGAAACTTTCTTATCTTTTGGCCTAAGAATACGGGACTGGTCCTAAAATGTTAAAGAGCACGGAAATAGGTTATTTAGTAAGTTTTAGCCCTTTGCGTAAAGGATTAAAGCCGTAGGAGTCAAAAATACCCGAAAGGAGACCAGCACCTTAAGTGAACCTTGAGATTAACTCCGAACTAACACGGTGCTAAGCTAGCACCAAGCTACAGTCCCGGCTGAAAGTAACCCACCCTTTTGCTTGCGAGGAATTCGCGAAAATTCGTAGTACTTTTTAGACAATGCTCGCGTTTGCTCATAGCGTTTTTCAATCTGTGCTGGTGTTTTTCTACAAGATTTCTCCATTTTTCAAATTTTTTGTTGTAGTTCTTTGCTGCTGCAGTTTTTGTCGGTCTGGGGGGGTCTGCACCCCCCATTCCTCTTTTGTCGGTCTGGGGGGGGGTCTGCACCCCCCCATTCCTCCCCACGTTATCCTATGGACACAACTATATAATACCAGTTGCACAGGCGCATTCATATTTTGACTGGAAGACTTGGGGTGATGTTGCGGCTTATTGACAGCCAACATCCGTGCAGCTTGCAATTCTGTGGTTAGGAAGTCTGCAAAACAAGAGTATATTATACAATATTGGGAAGCTTGAAATAACCTCCTTGGGAAATCCGATACACGGACTCCTTAAAATGGAGTTCTTCAGGGGCACCCTGACACCCAAATCAAGAAAGTCTTCATGGCCTGTGAGTGAACGCCGACTCAAATCAATATCTGCTCAGTTTCCTGTTCCTCACTACTATGTACTACTGGAATGACCAAAAATCAACGGAAGTATGCCGTGGCGAAACAAACTAGTAAATAACCATACATATTATTACACACGCTATACATAAATGACACAGAGGCAACCGCAGCTGCTTCATTTAGCTTACCCGTTCGCCCCTCCCAATGGAGAACGTCGGTGTCTCCATTAGATGCCGGAGCATCCGTCAGGGGATTTTTCCATCTTGGCGAGCCATTTCTTATATTATATACTACGTATATGCTCTGGGCTTTTTCTAGGTGAAAAAAGTGGGGGTGGGGAAGTGGGGGGAACCCAAAAATGGGGGGGATTCAAAGCGGACCCAAAAATTCCACCGAAGCCAAAACATTTTCGAAAATTTTGGCCAAAAATCCTTGAAATGTGGCATTTTCTGGGCACCTGACAGTGAGTGGGGGGAGCCCAAAAAAGTGGGGTGGGGCCGAGTGGGGGGGTCGAGTGGGGGCCCCCACTAAAAAAGCCCAGTTGCTGTTGAGATAAAGGTTTCTCATCCAGCTACCAAAAATCAACACCATCAACGATAAAATGCACAAAAGATTCACTCATCCAAATATACAATTGCAAACAAACTAATTTACCCAATAAAGCTAGACGTTGCTGCTCAGTGGCTAATCGTTCATTAAGAGGTCCTTCCATTAACGAAGAATAGGGGCAATCTGAAACAAGTTAATAGTTTCAAGTAAACACTATGGCTACAGTGAGCGGTCACTATTGCCTCCAGCCAGTGGCATATAACCAGTGACCATGCCAATAAAGCTACTACAACGGACTTATACTATGCACTTGACAAGTCTGCCAAGTGACAGGCTAAAGCAAAGAAAGCTATTCGAAAGAATATGTAATTCAAAATTCAGGTCTCAGCTCATTGGCGGATCCAGGGGACGGTTATATTTTGTCACCGGGGGGCCTGGGGAGTGGCGTCCCCCAGAAGTTGAAGAATTTTTTGTTTTTGTAATAAAATCGGTCTTCGGATATTTCATTCTTTTAATTGTGAAGAACTGAGAAACTTTTTTAAAGTACAACACATTTTTAGTGAAAAATAGTAAATTTTTCCGAAAAATCGGATCCATTTCATGTTTTTTCTCATAAATGCAATAATATGTCGTTAAAACTTAGAAAGTTCGCGCCGAAGGCGCGATCTTTCTAAGTTATACCGACATATTTATTGCATTTAATGTTTTTTTCGTATTTTTCTCCTTAATTCCTCCTACTTTAGAATCGCGACGGGAGGGGGGGCCGCCCCCCCCGGATCCGCTCCTGTCTCAGCTCCTATTTCAATCCTCAACACCAGGATACCAAAAAACCAGTGGCAAAGCTCCCAGAAACCTAATGCTGACCCCAGACTTAGCATGTGCTCGGGTCCACTTTCGTTTAAGGACATGTTGCACTTTCAAACCTTTCATTAGTTTTCAAAACCGTGGAGGAGAAGCCAGCTCCTCAAGGGAGAAGCCTTACGCGGTTTCCTGGCGCAGATTATAGTGAGGCACTCCAAAATGTTATGGAGTCAATGCTCTTTAGATTGGCACCAAGTTTTACGTACGTTGCAGTGGTCGCAAACCTGGCTTATTTTTACTGGGGGACCCATTCAAGTGCCCCCATAAATTGCTATCTCCCCCCACCTCACATAACACCAAGATTGCTAAATTCTACCATTTTACCCTAAATTCGCAAAGCATTTTCGGCTTCGCCGATTATTTTCGCCTAACACTACCTAAAGTACACTATTTCTTGCAGTTTTTACAAAAAAATCAAAATTTTCAAAAATATGCCCTCCCGGATGAGTCCTTTCCACCGAGGAGGGCCCATGAAACCCCCATGAATTTTCGCCTAGAAATAAGTCGGCAACTTGCGCATATATAACCTGAAACAAAAACTAGAACCAGCAAGGCTTTTAGGGAACTAATTGTATGTACATAAAAGTGGCTCTGGCCTCGACGAACGATTCCAAGGAGAACTGAACACAAAGCTGTGTGCATTCTAAAGCAATGCTCATTCTATTAGTCAGGAATTCAAGATCAATATTGTAGTGGTGTAGGGCCATTCCACCGTACTTCGCAAAGCAGATTCAGAACACAATTTAGCGTATAAACAAGTTGCTAAATTGTGTTCTGAATCTGTAAAAAAAGATAACCTGAAATATGAGGCCAAATTTTTGCCAAACCGAAACTCTAAAGCATTTTACTCTTATGTTAAAAAATCTTTGTCTCCTCATAGTAGTTTGTCTCTGCTAGTTGATGGTGACCGCCAGGTGTCTGGGGATTTTGATATGTCGAATGTGTTTGCTAACCAGTTTTCTTCTGTTTATGTTACTGATGATAATAATCTGCCTACGGTTCCGGAATATGTTGTTGATGAGGATATAGCCCATTCACTTTCTAGCTTTAGAATCACTCGAAAACATGTAGAAAATGCCATTTCGAAACTGAAGCCAAATTCTGATGCCCTCCCAGCTGTTTTCTTTAAAAGATTTAGCATACTTCTGTCTGTTCCTCTCCAATTAATTTTTCATGAATCCTTTATAACAGGAATAGTGCCTTTTGACTGGAAGCAAGCTATAGTTGTTCCCATATATAAAGGCAAGGGTTCTAAGGCGGGGGCGGTTAACTACAGGCCAGTTAATTTGACATGTATTTGCGGTAAACTGATGGAACGAATACTGAAGGATGAACTTTTTGATTACTTTACTAAATCCGGTTTAATATCTTGTCACCAGCACGGTTTTGTCTCTGGCAGGTCAACTCAAACACAACTTTTAAACTGTGAAAAGGATTGGGTCACATTTATTGACAAAAACATTCCGGTAGATATAGTTTATATCGATATTAGTAAAGCCTTTGACACGGTCAGTCATTTGAAGCTGCTTTACAAATTGAAACGCTATAAAGTTCCTGATATATTTTGTAAATGGATAGAAAATTTTCTAAACGATCGCTATCAGGTGGTTCGGGTGAACGGGGTGTATTCATCACGGTGTCAGGTTCTGAGTGGGGTGCCTCAAAGACAACGGAGCTTCCACAACGCTCCACTTGAAGCGGCCATCCCACGAAGGATGCAGAATGGTTATATCAGGGCTGGAAAGGCCAGCGGTTTGGGGGTTAACTCTAGTGGCGGACCCGTTGTTAGCGACGCGCAGACCGGAGGTAATGATTCAATCCTCCAGATTTTCTCCCAAGTCGTCTTGGGGCTGATTTGGGTCCCACAGTGGTGCATGTGCGTTAAAATCACCCGCAAAGACTGACCTCCCGTGGGATCTGAGGAAGGCGGAGTCGAAATTCTGATGTCGTTGATCTTGTCCATCATTCACAATAGGAGGAATATAGATAGGCCCTGATTTTGCCTGGATATGGACTACTGCCAGGTCAGTGGTAGTATCCGTTGGAGCCAAAAAGGATCTATCATCGACAGAATAACCAATACCCTTCCGAATCAGGGTTGCGACCCCACCACCGATGACGTTATCGCCATGTCGGCCAGTTCTGCGATGAGTGTGGATTTCATCAAATTGCTTCAGACCGATTTGGTCGCCAGGTTTAGACCACGTCTCCTGTAGTAAGATGACATCAGCTTGAGTGTCTTCTGCTAGCTTTTCTAGCAGGGCCCTTTTCCGGCCTACGGACCCTACATTTCACTGTTAAATTCTGAGACTGTTCTTGCCCTTTGAAGGCAGTTGGAGGCCTCTGGTTGAGAGCCAGATGGGGTCCGGAGGGTGGTGGGCGGCGGTTGGCTGGGAGGAATCCGGCGACGGGGCAGTGGCCTATCAGTGGCTTATTACCCTCCTACGGATTTTATATTCAGGTGCAGCAGAACGCACCAAAATTTGTAGTTTGGCGTCCTGCCAAAAACAGTGTATGTGAGATATTGTTGCCCATCCTAAACTTTTTGGGTTGTCGCATTTTTTAAAAAAAAGACAAATCTTTGTTATGGCTATGTTTAGTTATTTATTTATTATCTCGGTAAACAATCGCGCCCCCTCCTTTTACTCGAAATTGGCTGGACCGACCGGGCTGAAATTTTCCGAACAGTGACCTGAAGTGGTACCGGAAGTCGGGGCAGCGCGATACTTCCCGGATTCCGGGAATGGCGGCTCCCGCAATTTTTAAAAAGGGTAAGGGAAACGTAGATTTATTTGTCTCCGATTTTGCTCAAAAGTTGGTCATAGGGCAATTCGACCGCGCTGACTTCGAAACTGAAATCGAAATTTTCGGAAAATTAACGGATTTAGAGATATTCGCCCCGGAAAATTTCGGAGTTTGAAAAATTTCGTCAAAAGTGGCTGATATGGTGCTTAAATGAAAGAGCACATCGAGATGAACAACTTTACTCCTTGGAACATCTTTTAAAAATGCGTCTAGCGAAAGTTATGGCTGACAAACTGAAAATCCGGGAATTCACAAAAACCCGGACTCTGGACTTAAAAATCTTTATCTCTGATTTCGCTCAAAAGTTCGTCATAGGCTAACTCAGCCACACTGATTTCGAATCTGAAATCGAAATTTTTGAAAAATTAACGGATTTCGAGATATTCGACCCGGAAAATTTTGGATTTTGATAAATTTCTCAAAAGTGGTCAATACGGTATATACTCAAACGAAAGAGCTCCTCGAGCTGAACAACTTTGCCTCCTGCAATATTCTCCGGAAATGAGTCTAATAAAAGTTATAACCGAAATTAAGAAAATCCGGGAAGTCTCGGAAAACCGTAATTTTAAAAGTTGTCCTAAAAATAGTGGGCATGATACTCATTTGAAAGCTCTCAGCGAGTAGGGAAAAAGTTGTAATAGCACCAAAGTCTGAAAATGTTCCAAAGCTGAGTTTTGGCCGTATATAAGAGGAAAAAATGACGCGTTTTGAATTCAACCCTTTGATAAAAGAAATTGGCTGCGACAACCCGTTGATGCGGTTAAGATTTATTTACTTTGATATGTTGGCTAACGTTGAGAGGAAAAGTAGCACTCTCCGACGATGTCGTGCCAACCCGTTCGTAGCCATCCCATCCCCTTAACTAAAACAACGAAACAATGAAACTACCAAACAAACAACATTGGCGTTAACAATTATTGTAAACAAGACATTCGCAAGAGTTAACCTGTCCTGGCTGCGAGAATATCAGCCACATCCAGCTTAGAGTCTGGACTCAAGCGTTCTCGGAGAGGTCGATAGTTTTTAGCCAACTCGTCTTCTTTTTTCTAGAACACACCATGTAATTAAAATTGAGCACATAGCACAGAAAAAGGTTTTTTACAATGTTTATATCCAATAACTTAGGTGCAACCATGAGTATTAAGAGTGTGACAGCAGGTAGGCTTGCTGTTATCAGCTCATGTTCATACTTTGCACGCTAACGGCTAACTCCCCACAAATGCATACCTTAATCTAGTGAATCAGACAATGTTGTCCGTCTTGCAAGCTGAAGCTCGAAACAAGACGAACGTAGTAGTTTTTTGAACTTCAAAATGAAAACACAGGAATCTGTTACTAGGTATTGGCTTAGCACGAACGAATCAAGCGAAGTTGTTGTTATTGGCTGCATTAAGTAGTACAATACTACGAACATAGCTCAAAGGTACATGTTCCGGAAAGTATCTGATCCTGGAAAATTAAAACCTATTTATCTAATAGCGAAGTATACAAACTTATTAATGGTACCACGTGGAATACCTTCATCCGATCAGACCAAGCAAATGACTGTATTGTGACATCCAATCGTTTAAGTAAGGTTTCAGCACGAATACGATATTGAGCATTCATATCGGCACATAGTTGAGCCATAAGAGCCCACTGTTTACTGTTCAAAGTACCAGTAAAAAGTGGCTTCCCCAGGTTACAGGGGGAAACTTTATCCATCTGTTCCTTAACCTAAAATTACAAAATGCATTTGCCAATACACAAAAAACATATTAATTATCAATCAGCAGTTGAATTTAGGTGTAAGTTGCGAAATTAGTTGCAAATGCTGAATAGCATATTTTTCATTGCAGACAATTCCTAAATTAGCCAATTCCAGTCACGCACGAACAAAACACATACACAAACGATTTTCAGGACAACCATTGCAACAGTTTTGTAAAAACAATGGCCCTTCTAAGTTAAATTTAAATATGTTAAATTTAATTCAAATTTTGAGATGGCTAATACAGATATTATCAACCCCACACATAGTATCAAAAAGAATACATAATACATGTGTACAGTGTGCGTGGGTTTCAGCTGCCGATTCTAATATATTTTTCTTGAATGAAAAGATTGTAAAAATACTCAAATTTTTGCAACAAGTGACGAGCAAAATTAACACGTTAACACTGTCACAACCAGCGATCCAAAAGATCAAGAGCAATATTTCTGATGTCTTGAAACATTTACACTGCTGTCAGAGGCTAACAAACAACTGTTTAGTTTTAGAAAGTTGGGTATAAGCGTTGGATGCTTTCCGAAAACATTGAACAAATGCAATTCACCTGATTCTAAGACGGATACAATAATACGAGTAAAAATACAGCAAAAGCTCAAGATTATGCTACTTTAAAGAATATGTGCTGTTATGCATAAATCTAACATACATACGCGAGGCTCCAGTTTAGAGAACAGCTGCACGCAGGTAATAGTTTCAGGTGGTTTTGGGAAGCCCAGAGCAATCAATAAAGCCTTGAGATCCGCAGCCGTAGCACTTTCTGTCTAAACCGAGAAGCAGAACAGTAACAGAGTGAGGTGTTACTTAACTGTTCGCTATGGACCTCTACCGTGACAAACAGAAACACTACCTAACAGACTACATAACACCGGATTGCCCCAATGAAGGTTAGCGCGGTGTTAAGCTAACCACAAGGTTAAGTCCGAGTTAACCTGATAATTCTCAGGCAATCAGTTGCACGAAATCAGATTAAGAGGGTCCAAATTTTGTTCATTTTTTCGACTTTCTCGGATCTCGCTGATTTGTACATAATATTTTATGATCCAAACGGTACATTTTAACGAGTTTTTAAAATTAAAGTTGTATTAAGTCGTAGGGTTGTCGAGTAATTTCACTTCAAAGTTGAGGTCTCATAAACATACGTAGGAAATTATAGCAATGTTCACAAAAAAAATCACCCCGAAAATTCACAAAAAAAATCACCCACCTAGACGGCTAACAAGAAGCCGCAGCCGGAAAATTTTTTGCATGGTAATAGCCACAAGTCCCAACCTTAACATATGTAAGTTTGACTGCCGAGGCCCAACTCCTCCGACTAGGGTGCCCAAAATAGTCGACCCACCCAAAATCGGACCCTCGGACAACTCCGGACCAAAATTGAAATTTTTGCTGGTACTCACTATGGACTTTGCGCAGCTACCCCATATTATGCATGTGACATGCCCTAACTCTAAGCTATCCAACCATATATTGGATTCCCTGCCATGTCCTCTGGCTTCGCCACCGGCGGGTGATTTTTTTTGTGAACAAATTCACAAAAGAAAAATCACTATCAACTTTGTGTAAAATGCCTCTGGGGCAACCGCTAGGGCAAAACTAATGCCAAATTCGAGCTCAGCGACCCGAAAAACCTATATAGGACATGTTTTAGGTACCTCAACCCCCTTCTGGCAGACAGTCCGGCCGATGGACCCGGCCCGGACCCTCCCTACCCAGGGGGTGCTCAGGATCACCTATCTGGGCAAAAGCTACCTAAAAACTAATGCCAAATTTGAATTCTACGCACCGAAAAACCTATATAGGCGAGTTTTTATGCTTCTGGGACCTTGAAATAAAATTTTTGGTCAGTCACGTGACCCTGACCCAGGTCACGTGACCCTAGGCCAAGTCACGTGACCATTCCAGATGCGAAATTACTCCGCCAAATTGTTTGTTCTGTGCTTACTAGACCAATAGAACACAAAATAAGTGGATTCCTAGCTTCCTGGTATCAATAATAAGGGTCAAGCATCTTGGCCTGGGTAGCCACTTTGGACCCGGGGGCCGAGAACCAAAATTCGAAGTTCAGTCAGTGCAAAAGAAACTTGGGGGTCCAAATTTTTTTACATAATAACACTATAGACTATGCTCTATTTATGCATGAAAAGAAAAATTTCCTAGCTATATCCTGAGATCAGATCCGGTGGTGATTTTTTTTGTGAACAAGTGATTTTTTTTTGTGAATTCGTTCACAAAAAAAAAATCACAAAAATTTTTTATTACTCACGCTACACAAGGGCTACCGGCATGAAATTTGCACCATATGTAGAGGGGGTCACTACCGTTCCATACGTACCAAAATTTTTTCGATCGGACTTCATTTGCGAAATTGCCAGCAAAAATTCGATTTTTGATTTTTTTTGTGAACATTGCTATAAAGTTTCACATTTTTGGACTAGCGTCAAAAAATCTCGAAACTGGCAATGCTAACCAGCCTTGTCTGATATCATTAGAAAGGCCCGTATAACTACTGTGATTTGTTGGAATTAGAATTTAGATTTAGGCCTTTAAAATTTTTTAATCAATCTTCTACTTTTTACTTTCCTGTTTAACACAAGAGACCTCAACTTTGAGGTGAAATTAGTCAACAACCTTGCAACTTACGACTTTAATTTTAAAAACTCGTTAAAATGTACCGTTTGATCCATAAAATATGTGAAAATCAGCGAAAGAAAGAAAAGAAAGATTTACTCCAAATGAATGCGAACGGAATAACGACAATACAATTGTATAACACGCGAAGACAATAGAAACTAAAAGTCATAAACACGTAGAAAACTGACCAAGGTACCTTTACATTCATTTAATCCATTCTTAAATTGAGTAATGTCCTTACTTAATACAATCGACTCCGGTAGAGCATTCCATGGTTTGAGTACTCGGCAAGCAAAAGAAAATTTATGAATATCAGTATACGATTTTGGAATTTTCAATTTAAGCAAATGACCTCTTGTAGCATAAGGCGAATCCACAAAGTTGAACAAGTCAGTGGCAGATATAATCGTGTAGCCATACATTATTTTATACACCATAACTAGGTCAGTAATTAAACGTCTTAATTCAAGAGATGGAAGTGAGAGAATAGCACACTTGTCTTTATAAGAATAACCCTCAAAAAATGCAAAGGATGAACAAAATCTTTTTTGAACCTTTTCAATAGTTTCAATATCTTTTTTCAACCAAGGGTTCCATATTTCAGACGCATAAGACAAAGTTGGAATAACATACGCTTTATATAATTTCATTCTAAGTTGTATATCATCAGAAACAAAGTTATTTAGTAGTAAAGATAAAACAGACATTGCTTTATTTTTAATTTTGTTGATATGAATAGCAAATTTTAAATTCTCTGTGACCCATATACCTAGATCAGAATAGCCATCCACTTTCTTGAGTATCTCGTTTTGAAAAGAATACTGAACTTTTTCATTTGAACGACCGATGTACAAAATGACAGTTTTAGGAATCGAAACCGTAAGTTGCCATTCATTGACCCAATTTTGTAACCTGTTAAACAAAGACTGCAGGGTTCTGTGACGGTTAACCCCGGAAACAAAAAACTTAATATCATCGGCATATGCACAACAATGTATATTCTCACACGAGTGCAGAAATTCATTAATAAAAACTAAGAACAAGGTAGGTCCACATACAGACCCCTGCGGGACACCACTAACAACATCACACCAGTCAGAAAACGAATCACTTATTTTAACCCTTTGTCTTCTCCCAAACACAAAAGCTTCGATTATATTTAAGAATTTTCCAGTAATACCATAAGCTTCTAGTCTGACCTTCAATTTCGGAATTGATAGTGAATTAAAAGCTTTTTTAAAGTCAATGTATGCAATGTCAATAGACTGCTTAGAATCTGAATCTTTGAACCA
The DNA here is from genome assembly GCA_030248195.1 of Trissonchulus latispiculum. Classification (NCBI taxonomy): domain Eukaryota; kingdom Metazoa; phylum Nematoda; class Enoplea; order Enoplida; family Ironidae; genus Trissonchulus; species Trissonchulus latispiculum. The sequence goes on along the minus strand of JASAND010030243.1, from coordinate 1,827 downwards.
CTGAAAAGAACAATTTAATAAATTTGTAACAGTAGACCTTCCTTTTAAAAATCCATGTTGATTTGTCGCAAGTATTCTATTTTTAATACAATGACTCATAACATGTTTATTGATCAAGTAATCTAAAGGTCTGGCTGCTCCACTAGTTAAAGATACGTCCCTATAGTTGTCCACAGATGATCTTGAACCTTTATGTTTATAAATAGGCACCACATTTGCATCACGCCAACCTTGAGGCACTTGACCAAGATGGTAACAGAAATCAGTAATACAGTATATAGGATAAGCTAATTCTGCAGAAAAAGTCTTATAGAAGATATACGGAATGTCCTCGGGACCAGCAACTAGAGTAGGTTTCAACCTATATAAAACTTCAAATACATCAAGCACATCAAAGTTCATACGTTCACAACTAGTCACACACCTATGAACCACAGTTGGCAATCTCCCATCATCATGAGTATAGACTGAGCCAAAAAATTCACATAAAGCTTTACATTTATCCATGTCTGATACAGCAGATTGCTGTTGGTCCAGTTTAAGCACAGGGATTTCAGATTTAACTTTGAGCTTTTGGTTGGGATATTTAAAGAATTTTCTATTATTTGGATTTTTAGCCAGATACTCTTCATGTTTTCTTAAAAACTGCTTTAATTCTCTGTTAAAAAGATCGTTTAAAGCTCGGTATTCCTATTTCGCATTAAAATCCATATTTCTAGTCCAAGTTTTAAATGCATCTGATCTCCTCCTTTCAAGCCTTTTTAAATTGTCAGGCCAGTGTAGATTAGAAGACATACATTTCACATTAGGCACATATTCATCAATAACATTATGTATAAATCGGACAAAATTATTCCAAAAATGTTCAACTACTGATAACATACCATCGAAACCATGCCATAATATATTATTCCAATCAACCGAACTAAGAATTCTGCTGATTTCAGGTTTGTTCATGGCAAAAAAATTACGAAAAAACTTTTGCTTTTCTCTGCAACGAACAGAAAGTGAAAAATCGACTGACGCATGATCGGAAGAACCTAGACGTACACACACCTCAACCGTTAATAGCATATCACGTGAATTAATCATAAGAAGATCCAATATATGACATGGGTTAAACCTAGTAGGCGTTTTGATTACCTGGGTCAAATTTAACTCAGAGATACTGTTTAAAAACTCCATTTCTCTCTGATTACAGCTGTACGAAATTTCCCACTGAATGCCTGGCAAGTTAAAATCCCCACAGACAACTTTGAAGACTTTTGATTTGTTTTCCTCATATAAAAGTTTCAAATCATGAATAACATTATCAAGAACTTCATGATTTGCAGGAGGCCTATATACACATGCAAATCTTACATTTACATCTCTAAATACAAAGTCAACAACCACAATTTCAGATAGACATCTATCAGTAATAGAGGGGACAGAATAGGCGAAACCTTTACGAAATAAGACACAAACTCCACCGCCATGTCTATCACGATCACGTCGAATTATTTCAAAATTTAAGCCAGAAGTTAAAATCGTATCAGAAATTAAATTATCAATTTTCGTTTCGGTAAGAGCAACTATGTCATAGACATCTGATGTCAATAATGCACAAAGTTCAAATCGTTTGCTAAGAATACCATTAACATTACAATAATAACATTTCAAATTATGTGGGTCATAAACGAAATCACACACATAGTTCAAAGTCTGCTTTCCAAAACATAAATTCAGTTTCCCGGATCAAATAGACGACCACGAGACGCCGTAGCCCTGATTTGGTTGATATGGTCTTCTCTAGTCGGTGCCAGTCCAGTAACAGCATGGGAGTAG